>JAUBOD010001026.1:708460-762675 GCA_032353885.1 Nothura maculosa
AGCTTTCCAAGCAGCGGCTCAGCCGCTGCTTGGAAAGCTCCCGGGCTGCGGGAACGGGCACGGAGCCGTGGGACCATCACGGTGCCGTGCAGCTCGTGGCCACGGTAGCACCCGTGGGGCAGCGAAATGGGGCTCACGGTGCAGGGAACCCTGTGACTCTGAGATTTTCTGTAGAGTAGATTTGTGGTGAAATGTGTCAGCAGTGAATTTAAAAAAAAAAAAGCCCATAATCTGTTCAGTTCCTTCACCTCTGCTCCCTTGAAACATGTGCTGGGTTATTTTAAGAGCTCAGCATCAGTCGATTTAAAATGCAATCGAATAGGAAATCTGAAAGATTTTGTGATTTGCAACGTCGACAGGAGCAATAAAAATGGATAATTTGTCAGTTTGGTTGCAGAGGGCTGTTATGTTGCTGGAAGTGACTGTTGTGATAGCGTTAATGGTGGAGGGAAGGAAAAGAAGTATTTCTGCTCATGAAATCCTGATGCTGCACTAGCATTAAGCTGAAGATATATAAATAAAAATAGATACTGTAAATCATCAGTAGGTCTTCCGCCCCAAAATGTTCTTACTGACTGCTCCAGATGCTTAAGCTAGGCCGGATTTAATCCAGTACAAATATAACTGTACCTTCCAAATAATTGCATTAGGTCTAAACCTTACACATGTTGTCCCTGCAGTCTGGAGCGTGTTGCATTGGGTTTCCATCGTGTGGTTGTGCCTATGCTGAACTTGACTTTTGTGTTCTAGGGAGGTCCATGGCTATCACAAGCCAAAAGTAAGTGGTCCAAATTCAACCACCAAAGTGGTCCAAACAGAGAAATCCTGAGTTTCATGCAGGTCTGACACAGAGGACTTTTCTTCACCCATTTTTACTCAAGTGCCCACGAACTTTTCAGTGAACAGTAGTTGAGGTTGGAGGTTTTAGTGTAGCCTGAGAGGCAGCTTGGGGGCAGGGAGGGACTGGTTTTGTGTTTTGCTGGGTTGTTCTAGTTTCCCTGTAATAAATAATTGACATACTTCCAGTCGAGAACAGTAGGACACTGCATTTGCACATGGAAATCAATTAAGAAAGAAATGAAAATATGCCACACGGAGGATGAGCTAAACTCATCCGTTGCTATTAATCCTATGACAGGCTTTGGAATTACAGAAGGATGAATTTGACTGCAGATTAGTTTAATTTCTGTTGAAATAATAATTATTCACCCTGTCTCCACAGTGCCATTATTAATAGGGCTTCCCAGTAAAGATTGAACACTTTCAGTCAACTGCAGACCAACAGATCTTTATATAACAAATGCGGTGCTTTTTTATTCTTACTCTTGCTGTACCTCAGTGTTCGTTCTTAAAAATAAAAAATTAAAAAACTGCAATATACTAAATGTGGGTTTTCTGGTTATCACAAGGCCCAAAAGACTGGATTGTTACTTTCTCTCTAGTGAGTCATGTAGTTCCTTTGTTCTAGTAGAAAAACAGATGCCTGTAGATAGTAGATACTAGGTTGAGTAAATATTGTGCCATTAGCCAAATTCCCTGCAGCTTCCAATTTATCTAACAGAAATGTCTGTTACGGTTTTTGTTAAAGACTACGTCAAGTCAATAGCAGGAAAGGTCCTCATTATGGGACTGATTTTGCTTCTATTGACAGAACAATGTCACATGATACTCAGGCTGTGCTTTCTATTCAGTCATATCACTATAGAGGAATGTCAATAAACTCACTTTGTTATGGCATTGTGTGGACTGTCTATTACAAGTCATGTCTTTGGGACAGGATGTATTTTGCTAGCGTGGCGGGATGTTGGCACTGGTGCAAGTCCATTGACTTGAGGAAAGGGCAGGATCCTGCCCCTTCTCACCATGGCATTTTGGCTGCTCCGCTGCTCTGATTCTGTCTCTTGGGGTTACGTGTTGGAAACCAGAGGTTCTCCTCACAAATGTGCATGTGCTCTCCCGTGCTCTCCTAGAATATCCTGAGCTCAGGCTTGCCCTGACAACATCTCAGCTCGCTCCGTGCCGCCCGATCTGCACGGACAGACAGGCGGAGAAGAGAGATCCGTCCTGCTTGCGCCTGCCTCACTCCTAATGACCTCACTGCAGGTAAGGAATGCAAGTGCAAGGACAATTCCCTAACAGCCCGCGCGGGATCCGCATGGAGATTTGACGGCGGCTCCGCAGCGGGAGCTCTGGCGCTGCCCGTCCGTCCGTCCCGGCCCAGGCGGGTTTCATCAGCACATTCCAGCGCAGATCAACACCCCCTCGCTGACCCTACCTGCTTGCTCACATACATGGCATTTTGCGAGGGATAATGGTAGAAGGTGAACAGCGGCGAAGCTTAAATCCTACAGGGAACAGTTTTGGCATGGCAGAAAACAAACAAAAACCATCAGAGAAGGCTCCAAGGAAAACAGCAAGTGTATCTTATACGAGGCACACAATTTGACACTGAATGTGAGCACACGCGGTGGTGACGGCTCCAGAGGCAGCGCTGCAGTTCCTGGCACGTGCAGGGGGCCCATCCCCAGGATCACAGCTTGCCCAATGCTCTGGAAGGCCTTTTCCAACCGTCTGGATTCTGTGATTACCGAATTTCCATGAAAATGTAGCTACCGCCTGCCTGAGGCCTCAGTACCTACAGGAGGTGTCATTCCTGGCATGCCAAGCAAACTCCATATAGCTTAGCCACTCACCTACGTATCACAAATAATAACCATTTCCATCCTGTGGTAGCAAAGTCTTAGTTATTTACTAAAATGGACAATAAATCAGCTTGTGGTCGCACGCTCATCCTTCAGTAAGACAGCAGATTGGACGTGAGCTGTTTTTTCTCCATAATAATAATGGAGAACAAATCCATAAAGGATCTGCTCTATCTCCTCTAAACATAAATCCTCCTTGAGTTGCAAAGCTACACTCTCTTTTATTAATTTTTAATTTAATTCTGGTAACCTTCAAAATGTTTTTATCAGTGTTGCCTGCAAGGTCCCACAAAAGAAGATCTCACAAAAAAAAGGAGATCCCACAAAAAAAAAAGGATCTACACGTGCTCAGATTTTTCTGTTTCCAGCACTTCCTATGCTTCAGTCTGCAGGAAAAGTACCCGTGCAGCTTCATGCCGTCACCATATATAGATAACAACTTCTCAGGAATGCAGCTGGGGCAGCACTGGAATTTGCTTGGGAATTTTGCTACAAGCTGTTATTTGGCTTCAATACCTCATATATGTCTCCTGGCATTTACCTTTCTGAGGCAAGTGTGCTTCAAAATAATGGATCTGGTTTTTGGTGGTTTTCTGAATGATCAAAATTCCTAATAAGCATTGCGGAATTATAAGATGATACTGGAGATGTGTGAGGACATGTTTGTGGAGAGCACGGGCGTCTTTGCCAACAGAACGTAAACTCTCCCAATTTTGACATATAAGTTGACAGCTCTAGTGATTCGCTTATTAATTAATCCAACCAGGATCGCAGGAGACTGTAACCCTGCTGCTGTGGTATGTAAAGTGCAGCCTATGAACGTCTTAATCGGGCTTCGGAGATGTATTTTAAGCTCTCCTGCAAAACAAATGGAAACATATTATCTTTAGCGCTGGACATAAGTCTGAGAAGAGAACTTTTTAGGCTCCCTAAAAAGGGAGCTTTCCACCCTGGATGCTGTGGAATATAAATCAGTGCATCTTATTTATGTGTGAAGGGTGAATCGGTCTGTGGGACAGCCCTTGCACTGAAGAAGTGTGGAGCGGTCTGAGCAACACCTGACACAATGACTTTTTCTATTGGTAAATTGACATTATTATCCGTAAAACACTTTCAGATGGAAATTTCCAACAAATGTGAACCTGGGCCCACCTGGGAAAGTGTCTTGGAAAGAATACTTCTAGATTCTCCAACAGGGAGTACATCCACCTGTCCTGAAAATGATTACCTCAAGCCCTGCAAGCAAAAAAAATAGTCGTAGGAGATTGCCAGTGAGCAGCAATTTATATTTAAAGTTTTGCACGTATAAAGCAATAATTCGAGGAAGGTGGAAGAACTGATGCCTAGTGCTGCCACTTAGTGGATCCGCGCTCCCCTTCCTTCCTGCAACTGGGAGAGCGGAGATGAGTGACAGTTTTTGCTGTGGCTTATGAGGAATGAGAGCTCTCAGTGTTGGCCCTCCACAGCCCGTGGGGACAAGGACGGTCCCTCAGGGCTGCTGGGCACTCAGCTCCTTGGCAGATGCTTTACACGGAGGTGACGCGGAGCCTGAGGAGCTCCCTGAGCAGTGTGTCCCGATGCTTTGCCTGCGGCCTCCCATGGAATACGATCACATCCAGAAACAAGCAGCTCATCCGTGCAAAGCAGAGAAGCTCCTGCAGAAATTCCGGCCAAGGAAGGTCAGATTCTTGTGTATCAAAAAGGATGAATTTTAACACCTGAAAAACAACGTGTATGGAGCTTAGGTTTCGTGCTTCTGTTATAAAGTGAGCAGAAAGGGAACTGTTACGTGTTGTACAAGTTTCCTGCATGTAGGAGAGGAGAGGAAGGTCCTGCAAGACCTTTGAGACAGAGTGAGACGGCTAAAATCAAGCAAAACACGTGTCCCCAAGCGACACGTTTGATCTGGTGCAAAACTGAAGACTCTTTCACCTCAGCACTTGCCCACACAAACCCACAGAGACACCCTTTTAAATGGGGCACCAGTGGGGGCACCGTCCACCCCACCTCCTGCTTCAGAGCTTGCAGGCCACACACTGTTCACGAGGAGCAATTCCTGGGATCCTGCGGCAGAGAAACTATACTTAACAAAGAAGAAAATTTGTATTTAACAAAGAAAATTTATACTTAACAAAGAAAATTTATATTTAAGGAAGGCAAGAACACAAAAAGCAAAAGGAAAGCCCATATATTTTCTTATACGGAGAACACAGCCTAGCTATGTCTGTTTGCTTATCTCCAGCTAAATCAAACACTGTTCATACACACATGCTTCTCCCTATATGGATAGCCCAGATATGCTCATGCTGCACAATTTCAGACTTAGGTAAGGGCTGTTTTAATGCATAGGTGGAACTGCGGTGAGTCACCAAGCTTACATTTATTCTGTCCACGGGGAAAATTTAAATGAACACAGCGTATCTCAGCTCCATAGTATTCTGGTCTGGCTGAGCCAATCGCAGGTTATTCTACAGGCAGGGTGTAGTAAAGAGAGATAAAAATGCAACTCGGTCAGTTTTCTAGAGAGCAAAGCAGAATTTGCCCTTGTCTTTCTGTTCTGTGGCGAATTCAGCTAGTGGGGCAACAAGACTCCCTTTCTGCTACTGTAAGGCGCTGACCTTTACTATCTGGTATATCCTACCGCTGGAAGAAAAAGGCAAATTTACAATTGCCGGGAGCAAAATAAAATTATATCCAGTGTATTCAGTAAAATATGAGGTTTACTTAAAGTTTACCCAGATGGGAAGAAGCAATATCTGCTCAGATTTTTCCATCATTGAGATGCAGATATACTTTAAATGTGTCTAAATAAAATGGCCATATGCAGGTGAAAAAAAAAAAGAGCCCATGTTTTGTTTTGTGCAGAAGCAATGGGATGGACTTTTAAAGGCGTTTAAGTATCTAAAACCCATGATTTCTTTTAAAATCTGTCCAGAGGCACTCAAACATCCCGAAGTATTTCAAGGAAGTTCTGTTCCATGTTCCAGAATCAGTAATTGCAGCCATTTCCATGAATTTCTTTTGCAGATTTTTTTTTTCTCCTTAGGAAAATGGAAGATGTAAAGATAAAAGTAAGTAAAGAAATAGAAAATATTGCAAGAAAAATGTACCCGAGGGATTCATTTGGCTTTAACGTGCATTTATGATACAAAGCTATTTCTCAAGAAACAATCTCTTTTCCCAGATACTAGAAATGCTTCTGATATGCACTTCCAGATGTAATCCAGGTTTTATTGTTCAGCAGTAACAATACAGCCTTGCTACCATTCAAACAACAGTCTGAGTGGAAAACGCATTGATCCTGTAATTCTTGAACTTCCCATTATTCCATACACTGGCTCTGGATTTTCTTCCTAAATTATTTATTTCAGGAAATCTGATTTGGCATTAAGTAGACGGTGGAGACTGAGAGGAAAAAAAAAGCCTTGTCAGCAGTTGTGCTCACTTGTGTTTGAATCAGCATTGATCAACGGCTCGGGTCAATTGGGCCATTGATCAATGGCCTCAATCCCTTCCTGAGTGCTGCCTATTTCCGTATGTTTTTTTTCATTTGTGCTCTGCACATGGGCAGGCAGCGGCAACAACTCTGTGCCATCAGCATCTAACAGTTTTCCTAAAATAAATGCCCGTTTAAGCACACCATACAGGGAAGTACTGGGGAAATTAGGTGAATTTGGCCGTTTCTGGAGCCTTTTCCAGCTTCACTGATCAGCTGAACTGCAGCAGAAACCACCTCCATGCCCAGCACGACTGGTTGGCCCCGCCAGACCCAAAGTGCAAAAATCTCTCACACCACATCAGTCCTGTCCTCTTTTTACCATGATGTCTTGGCCGCTGCTCTATATTGTACAGCAACCAAAACCAGAAGCCTCACGGGAATACAAAATTACCCTTTAACTATGTACGGACCTAGACATAACTATAAGCAGGGCAAAACTTTGCTACTGATTCATGTTGCCAAATTTTACGTCCTAAGTTCTTAATCTTGCCAACGTGAGGATATGTATTAATACTCTTTAACGTATAATCCTTTTAAAAATCATGTTAGTTGTGTTTTACGGCTGTATCTTGTGTCTTGTGCTAAGAGAGAAGAGAGAAGAGGGAGAAGAGGGAGAAGAGGGAGAAGAGGGAGAAGAGGAGAGACAAGAGGAGAGACAAGAGGAGAGACAAGAGGAGAAGAGAAGAGACAAGAGAAGAGAGAGGAGAGGGCAGCCCACGGCTTTCACTGGCCGAGGGGCTCCCGCCACGCGCCCCAACGGTCGCCAACGGCCGCCAACGGTCGCCAACGGCCGCCAACGGTCGCCAACGGCCGCGCGCCCGCAGGTGGCGCTGCGCCCCCGCCGCTCGCGGCGCCGCCCACCAAGGTGCGGCGCGTTGCGGGCGGGGCGGCCGGCGCGGCGCCGCCCTCCTCCTCCTCCTCCTCCTCCTGCTGCTGCTGCTGCTGCTGCTGCCGCCCGCCCGCGCGGAGCGGGGCGTGGTCCCCGGTGCCTCTCCTGCAGCAGCAGCAGCAGCGGCGGCCGGTGGCGGAGGCGCGAGCAGCCGCCCCGGGAGAGGCAGTCGCGGGAGCAGCCGCCCCGCCGCGCCATGAGCCCCGAGGAGAAGCAGCAGCCGCCGGCGCCCGGCAGCCGCAGCCGCGAGGGGCGGCCGCCCCCGGCGCCCCCTCAGGCGCAGCCCGGGCGCGGGCGGCGGCGGGGCGGCCTCCTCAGCGAGATCCGCACGCCCATCCGCACGGAGCCCTTCCAGGAGCGCTACAGCCTCAGCCCCGGCAGGGAGCTCGGCAGGTGAGCGGGGGAGCCGCGCTCTGCTAGAGGGGGCGAGGCGCGTGACCCTGCCAGTGCCTCGCGCTAACCACGGCGCTCTTGCTCGGGAGCCCGTGCCCCTTTGGAGCCTTCGGATCGAAACGGTGAGGTGGTAGAGCCCAGGTGGTAGAGCCCAGGACACGCTGTGGGATACGCTGTTTAATCTGCGTGCCTTGGTAAGCTGAGGGAGCCGCACGGCTGAGTTCCTGTGGGAGCAAAAGGAGCCTTGGTGGTGAGAATGAGAACGGGAGCGTTTCAGAGCGCGCCTCAGTGCTGGAGGTGCCTCCAACAAATGGTTGGGGCACGGCAGTGGCAGCCCAACACTTGCCTTCTGTAGCAATTGGGATCCTGATAGTCCAGCACTTGGTTGATCATGGTAGCTCAGAGCGTTCGCCCGAGAAGCAGATGGGAGAAGACGGAGCCCACGGAGCCAGGAAGCTCCCTGTGTGTGACGTGACCCCCGTGCCAGGGCCTGCAGGCTGAAACTGGGTAAAAACGGGCCAAAAACCAGCGCAAATTCCGAGGAGCAGTTCAGTAACCACAGGGGCCGTGCGGCACAGGAGGTACTCACCATTCATGGGTTTTTTTATTATTTTTTTCAAAGCTCAGATGACTTTTTAGCAAAGACTTAGTAGCTGTGCCATGAAGTGAGAGCGTATGTGACAAGCTGGTTGATGTTCATTGACCATATTCATCCAAAAATACTGGATGAAGGTAGTGGCTCCTTTGGGTGCACAAAGCCAAAGTGAACAGTGATTTGTACAGCTGCAAATCTCTTTCTTTAGGTAGAACAATAAACCTCAGTGCGGCTTTCTGTATGGAGTGGTTCTTGACCCAAACTGGGTGTGAAGGGGATCGTCACACGGTGGTTGTGAGTCCGTACATACAGTTATATTAAAAAGAGTTTTCTTTCCTAAATGTTTGTCTTGTATTTCACAGCTGTTGCATGTGTGCTGGTTCACGCTGCCTCTTTGGTTCACGCTGTTGTCAGTGTCCTCTCTTAAATTCAGAAATTGATACATTTGAATGTATGTATGGTTTTTAGGTCAACGTTTTGTAATGTTTAGAGGCTCCTGTGGCACTTGTGTAATGAACAAATAGTTTTTAGCACAAGTGCTTCCATGATAGAGTCTTTCTTGCTAACTCATTGTGAAAAAGCAAAAGTGGTCAAATGGAAAGTACCTTGTATAAGAAGTGTCTTATATTTTGGTGAGCAAGTACACTTAACAGTAATTCTTCCTTTCTGTTTTTTAATCTGTTCATAAAGCATGGAAGTTTTTACTTCCAAGCAGAGTTTATCTTTCCAAAAGACTTAGGTTGTCACCCAGATACGGCTCATTTTTAGGTCTTGGATAAAGTGCAGCTCTGAACATGCAACATACTCTATTTTCACTCCGTTTTGCTAGTCCAATTTGCCGAGGAAACAAAGGTGGGAGAGTATCTACTAGTTAATCCCTTTTCACTGAATTGAGGAGAAATAATTTGAAAGTTGATCTTTGGCTAGAGGTTTCCAAAAGCAAATAATTCACACAAACTTTGTGTAGAGTTGGTGTTAAAAGGAAGCAGATTCCGAGCGCAGCTCGGGAGCGGCTCTTTGGCCTCCGGCTCGGGCAGCACACATGTGTGGTGGAGCTGGCCCTGCCCCTGGGCCCCTGTCCCGGGTCCCCTGTCACCTCCCTGTGGAGGAGGTGGGAATGGGAAGGGAGCAAGGACAGGCACCGAGGGTGACTCAGGCATGATGGAGTCTGTCCTGGTACAACCACTAGGCAAAAAACCCCACAGATGAATTCAGGAAGAATGCTAGAAGCTTGGAACAATGGCCAATCTGGAAAAGCGTTCAGGTCGCTTAAACTGACGTGGGAATCACAGTTATGGATTTTATTTTTTAATTAAATATTTTAGTTAAGTTTATGGCTCATCTTCATAGGAATTTATTGTCCGGAAATCAGAATATTTCCACCCAGATCTCCGTTTCAATTTGAGCAGTGTTTAAAATCAAAGGGCTGAGGGACATTTTGGAGGTGCTGCTGGCGGTCCCCTCACTCCGGCTTCTGCACCCGCTTGAGCCACGTTGGCTTGAGCAGTGAAACCTGTGCAGGGGACAGGCAGGCATCAGCTGCTCGACTGCTCCCTGTGCCCTCCGCAGTCACCTGAAGCTCTACTGGGAAGTGAGGAACAATATTTCCAAGATTTCTAATATTTCTAATATTTTTGTGGTCATGGAATTGAAGGATACTCGTAAATACTTGGTACCTTCTGTATACCTAACCTCCATCTTCCAGAAACACCACCACAAAGAACATTTTTCGTCACAGATTTATATTTCCTGAAGCTTCTATAGTGTCTAGTGTAATTATATTTGTATACTTGGCTGTTTCAGTTGGGAAGTTCTTTCATGGAAGAAATTGCAAACAAGATATTAATCATCTATTAATTAGTTAGTCATCTCATTGATGGAGTATTGCAGTGTGGAGTACTGATTTAAGCAAGATGTATCCAGATTGATACCCATAATAATTTGTGTACCCAAAAAAAAATAAATGGCAGACCTGGTTTCCTGCTCCCTGGTGGGTAACAGTGGTCATAAATGATCAGCTCCAAAAGCAGAGATCTCCTGGCAGAACGGGCGAGCTCCGCAGAGTGCAGGTCTGTTGATTGTCATCGGTGCATTTTGGGTTACAAATTGACTCAGAGTTGGAAGGTGGAAGTGTTTAAGCCAGCTGAGTTGCTGAATGGAGCAGTAAGGGAGTTTCTCAGCTACTGATCTGACTGTAACTTCATGCACACGTAATTTATGTACTTTGTTTTTTTGCCAAATCTTACACACTTGCTTAAGCACTTATTCCTCAAGTAGGTTTCTAACTTGCAGCTTATTTGCTGTTAGATACTTGCACCATTTTGTGCAACACTAAGACATTTTATTCTAAGCTAGTTTTGCAGAAGCCCAGGCGGGTAAAACAGAGTTGTGGAATCAAGTGAAAGGAAGGGCATAAAGTTGGACATGGAGACCTGCAAGTGGTTGGTTCCAGCATTTGAGACTCAATTTGTGTAAATTGCACATGATCAGCAAAAATCTCTGCTTATAGGAACTGAAGGCGTATGTTAGACAAATATTCAGTAGGAATGATTTCATACGTAGCTGTATATAGCTTTGTGGATCTCTGAAAGGTCTTCTGAGCTCTCTTAAAGAAGTTGAGGTTATTTCTGTACATGTTACAAAATACTTTATAGGTCACTTTAAAAATATTCATTAAAGAAAGGTTAATTCTCTGTTCTTTGGGGCCTGTGACAACCAAAATTAATTGGTATGATGTAAATGTGCCTGCTTCTCTGACTCAGTGTTTGATTTACAACGATGCGTTTTTCTCTTAAGCTCTGACAGTGTTGTGTGCCAGCTGAAATGATGCTTGACAGTCTAAAAGATGACGCTGAGCTTCTTCACAATTCAGCATGATGCATCTTAAATGACATTTCTTGAGCAAGGCTCCCATGAGGCCTGAGCGCTACTTCTGGTTCCTTTTTGGGCCTGTCTTAAAGCGCTTTGTTTGTATTGCCTGGGTGTCTCGTAGTCAATATTTAACTTTGGGAACAAGCATTAAATATATCTTTTCTAAATTGTTCTACCTTAGGTGTGACATTCCACTATAGTTCTTAATGCAGTTAAACTAGCAGAGCTGTGGTTTAATACTGCTTTTTCTGTAAGAGTTTGAGAGAACTCTTTTAAGAAGTGCAGTAGTGAAGTGTGTGCAGCCTGTACTTTATCAGAACACCTATTTACATCTGTTTTGTTATCTGTGCTTAAAAATATGTGTATGTATATATACATAGAGATGTGTGTATTCCTTGGCTTTTCTGGTGCAGTGGATGGTGTCTTTGGATCTCAGCTCCGCAGTCATTCCTGATAGGAGCTGAGGTAGCTGCACAGGAATAAACTTTACACCAAAGCCCATCAGGTTTCTCTAGGTCTGAGCTAATGGGGGCTCAGTTTGGAAGCGGCGAGTGGTGCAGACAGCAGCTGCAGCAGCTCTAATGGCAGGTGCAGCCGTGAAGAATCCAGGCGGGATCCTTCATCCCGAGCAGCGCGGAGCTGGAGCTGCTCAGCCGCCCGGGCGCTGGGGTCACCTGCGCGTCCCACCACGGCACCCGTGGGCTGTGCCCCACATGCCAGCGCTGCCCCACGCGCCGAGGCTGCCCCTTGCTGTTCCATCCCGTCCCGTGAGCAGAGCTTCGTGTCCCTGCTGGCTCACGGGCATCGCCGTCCTTGTGCTCCTGACTGCCTTCCTGCTGCATCTGGGCATGTGAATGCCCTGGAAAAGGTGCTTTGGGAAAGCACTGCTAATGCCACGTTTTACACATCTCTAAACTGCTTCTTCTGGACACGTTACTGATGTGAGAATTAAAAGCTTTTGACTATGCAGTAGGGAGAGAGAAATACTGTAGTTGTATCAGTAGTTACAAGTCAGATTATTTTACTCAGATCATCTACCAACTGCTCACCTTGTGGATGCTCATTTGCCTTCATTCATTCTGACTGGATAACTCTGAAACGGGGATCTATTTTAAGCCAACTGACTACAACTTTCTTCATCATTCATTCCCTCCTCATGGGAGGCAGCCTGCCAACAGGTTACAGTCTGTGAGCAGAACAGTTTTGACATGAGCTGAATGAGTTAATTCTGTAAACTTCAGCTTGCAGAGGGGAGAGAGGCTAAATCCATGTAGCTTTAGTTCAAACAAGAGGAGGATTCTTATTTTGGTTTGGGTAGGCTACCATAAGCTAAATGAAAATCGGCAATAAAGAATTCTGAAACTGTATGGGCAGAATTTAAAAATGATTTTTATACTTAAAGTATGAATGTTCATGTCTGCATTAAATGAAGGATTCATAGACTAGAAGGCTTGATTGCTGGCCCAGTGTAACTGTACAGTTGTGTGTCTTGTCCTAAGTGATACTCATTAGTGTGTTAAGAGCAGAACTCTTAGTTCTGCTTTGTGTGTGTTCATATTAATACTGTCACAGAAATCGTGTTAGATGTTTTGTTTGGGCTGAATTGCTTATTTTTTAAATGGACTCTGTGTTCCTGCTCACACAATGAGATCAGGAATAAGGGATTTTGAGAACTGTTCACCAATGAAAGCTGCAGCTGCTACCCCTGGAAGTGGAGCAAGGGAAAATACCACGTTCCACCTTTGAAGGTGCACATCATAGCTACCAATTTCAAGTATCCTGTTTAAAACAATGTCTCAGTCCTTAAGTTTGCTGCTGCTGTTTGCATTTTGAAAAATAAGGCCACACTTTTTCATCAGTAGGAACTGATGGATGAGTCCTTTCTTTTTTTGGTGGAAATGACTGTGAAGAGCATTCTGGGCTGCGGTGCTCCTGACTTCTAAATTGAGGACTGTGTTATCATACATTATTTTTTTTCTTTACTCAAGCTTCTTGAAGTACTTAATTATAAGGGCAATACTTCAGTTGTATGACTTGTGTTTAACTTTCAGTTCTTCTTTGGTTTCAGAGGAAAATTTGCAGTGGTGAAGAAGTGCATCCAGAAAGGAACTGAAAAAGAGTTTGCAGCAAAATTCATGAGAAAAAGAAGAAAGGGCCAAGACTGTCGAATGGAAATAATCCATGAAATTGCAGTTCTTGAGTTGGCACAGTGCAACCTTTGGGTCATTAACTTGCATGAAGTTTATGAAACTGCAACAGAGATGATTTTAGTCCTGGAATAGTAAGTACTGACTTTTTTGAGTAACCTTCTGCAGTGTCTGCTGAAAACAAATACTGTAAAGATATTGTGCATCAGTGATTAATGTAACAAAAGACTTTATTGCATGGCAGTTATCCTTTCTGCGTTTGAAAAATAAATGCAAGGAATACAGTAGGTTACAAACAGTCTTCTAATTACTGCAGATGACAATAAACTCCTCCAATTATGTAGCATCTTTCAAAGCTGAACCTTAATTTGCGTAGTTAAAAATCTGCAGTGAAATATAAACTGTACACTCCCTTTTTTATATAAAAGAGGGTGGGGAAAGAAACACTGATTATCTGCTCAAATATTGAAGTTTGTTTAATTGTCAGTGCCAAAGGTGGGGTAAAATCTGTTCTTGGCTGAAGTCCAGCTGAAAAAAAGGCATCAAAAACGATCTTATGTTGAAATGCATCCTCAGTCTTCAAAAAGAAAAAATCTATGAAGTGATCTATAATGAAATTCTAATCAGTAACCACATGGTTGCTTTGTTCAATCTCAGTGAAAAACTGTTCTGAAATCTCTTTAAAATTGAATGTAAGACTGTTTAGCTTTTAGAGGCTGCTTTTTGAAGGAAGAATTAGCCAGGTATCAATCTAATCTCTTTTAGTTTTGCTTGGATATATCTCTGTATCTCTGTGCCTTGTACAAAGCTGGCCTTGGAGTCGATGTTTACTAACAGTTAATGCTGCAGAAACCTTTCTTTTCTTGGCTGCTGTATCTGGTTAAGCTAAAAGTCTTTCAAATGTAGGATGTTTGAGGAAATACATAAATGTAGAAGAGCTTAGTACTGAGCCTCTGTCCCCTGCTTGCTGGTCATGCTCTCTGCCTTGAATGCCTGTGTTCACTTGCACTTCCACTTTTCTCAAGGACAAGGCTGACTTCAGAACTTGTTAAAAATGTCTTCAACTCTTTGGAAAAAGGCAAGAGCGCTGCACCAATGTTTCTTTGAAGGCTTTAGGCAGGAATTCAAGACAAGTTTCCAACATCATAGTGGGCCAGTGCAGGGAATATAAGAATGATAGAAATCTGGCCTAGAATAGTTTCTCTTCGGTGTATTAATTTAGGACCTCACACTCGTTTGTTTCCCCTCCACTTCAGATTCATTTGCTTTAGATGGGAGTTTCTTTGGCTGCAAATACATTTAACATATCAGAGGTTTAGGTCTTTGACACCTAAATAGCTATGGGTGGTTAAATGCTCATTGCTAATAAACTCAGTGAAGATCTTTTTCAAGCATTATAGATTTTTAATGACTAGAAGTTCAGAAGTTATTTAACCTGTCTGCCATATACAGCTACTTCATATAGTTTTTCTTTCTGAATGGTAAAAATAAATGGTGGGAAATCTTGTGGTCCAAGTTTAATGAAATTAAATGAGACTCTCTGCTAAGAGGGACATCTAGAATAGACTTTAACTTCATTGTGCAGCTGAGATATTAGTGATGATATTGTGAAACAGAGCAGACATTTGAACCTTGCAAATGATATTGCCAGAATGTGAGCAAGACTCCTGAATAAGCCTTGAACACAGGCAGCAATGGTCTGAATGAAATGCATCCCTTCACAAATTCAAACTGTACGCTCCAGTTGGGCCATGGGCTTTGTGATGCCTGTAATGCAGAACTGCTAGTTTTCTTCAAGAGCTCAGTCCTCTCTTGCAATTACAAAATGCATTTTAATCCAAAGTATTAACTAGTAACCAGATTGTGCAGTAATTAGCAGCTCGATTGTTTTTATACGCCTCAAACCGTCGTCGTTTGTTCCAGAGAAATAGCTGTGTGTTGGAGTTATAAATTACAAAAACACTCTTTCACTGACTTCAGCAAATATGTGTGGATGCTTCTTTAATGTCAGCATGTTCCAGAAACGTGTTGCAACAGAGCAGGTATGAATGTAGGTAAATTTCTGACATTCTGCATGCAAAGGATTAAAGAACGTACCTAGGCTGTAAGCTTATCTAGGGCATGAGATGATTCTGTTTCTGTTAAGCTTGATGGTCTATGTGTGAGATCTTTATCAGGGAAAGGAGAAAAAGTTAGTGGGCAACAGTTGAATACCTGTTTATCTGCTCTGGTTTTGAAAATCTGTGTTGATACAGATCTGTCATGAGGGGAATGCTGCTGCTTTGCCTTGAAGAAAAGAAGCATTAATCTGGAGAGTTGTCTTTAAAGCGGCATCTGTTCTAACAAGAAGCAAATTTCAGATTGCCTAGTAAATGTTAATGCAGGCTCCAAGCTGTGGGAAGCAAGGAGGCATTGGAGCTGCTGAGAGACGTGGCAGAGCTCGGAGGCATTGGAGCTGCTGAGAGCCGTGGCAGAGCTCTGCCCACTCGTGTCCCTCACGGACAGCACGCCCTGGCTTCCCTCCCTTGCACAAACCGCAGCAGAGAGGGGAGGAGGAATTAGGCCCAAGGGGCGGGATGTGGAGCCTGGCGTTTACCTGTGGGTCAGGCATTTCGACAGAAAGGGAATGAACGGACACAAGAATGTTGAACGTGCATTGGAAAAGTACCAATATAATCTAGAAATCCTGGCATTTTTAAAATATTTTTTTCTTTTAATCTAACTTCTGGGCTCACTACCTGGGACTTGTGTTTTTCAGGCTCTCGAAGGGAAGAGCACCGATGCTTCTGCTGAAGAGCTGACTTTGTAAATGTCCATTGCTGTGTTTATACGTGTGTGCCAGGGACAGAGGATGCTCTCCTAGTGGCTTGGGTGTTAAACTTCCATGTGGAACACCGATATCCTGGCTCTTACATATTGCTCTGGAAGAGCTGCTGAGCTGGAGCTCTGGTGGCAGGGGCTTCTCTAGGTATTTGTAGATGTGTGTGTATGGATTTGTGTAGAGGGACACAAGGTATAAGACTTTCTTATCCTTCTTTAAAAAGAGAAGTCTTTGCAATCTTGAAGAGACGTTTCGAGTGTGCTTGTTTTTCTGGATGAGGTACATTTTACATCTCTTAGCTATTTGGACCCAGACAGTGTTAGTATTTTGTGTCATCTTGGGCATTACTCTTTGGTCTATGTGTGGACAGATGGTTTGGCACGAAAGGTTTCACTTGTTGTCCCTTGCCTTACAAGTGGGTAAAGTAAAGGTCTGCTGGCAGGAAGCTTCATCCAGCATAGGGATCAACAGCTGGAATTTGAAGCAAAAATGCACACAACAAGTAAATGTTCTGTTCAACTGTTAGCACCTTGCCTGGTAGAGCCTAATTTAGAATGTAGTCTCAGATATGTTCAAGGATGCTTTCAAAGGAAGCTGGATGGTTTCAGCTGAATTTTGAGGCAACGTGATGGTTATCATGATGAATGTTCCAGGCTTATCAGATGCCCTTAAGTTTGTTTATGCTGCTGAACAGTAAGATTAGCATGGTTTTCATGAGGAAAGAACTGGTTTTCACTTGAACTTAGAGAGATGTTCCTAATACAGTAGAATTTTCATAAACAAGTTAAAATAGAGGAGGAATTGCAATTGCTGTTTGAGTTCCTAGTTCTCACTTTTTCTGATAGCCGACTAAGGGAGTTTATACTGTTGCAATCGGGGAGTGCCAACAGCCCTATGTGTGGGGTTCTTATGTTTTATTTCCCAAATGAGGAAGGCTTGTTCACTTACAGATGCTGTTACACTAGCTGACTTTTCCACCCTGGGAGCATCCTCTGTGGAGGAAGACGAGTCCAGTTGTTGCAAAGCAGTTATTTCATAGTGAACATTCAGAAAGCTGCAGCTTAGCAGGAGATAGGAACGGGTACTTATATTTATATGGGAACTTTTGGTCCATGTGTGTTTACAAACACAACAGTGACATTCCTGACAGGTATTTTAATCTCTTCTGTATATGTGTGTGTGTGTGTGTGTGTGTGTGTGTGTGTGTGTGTTTCACAGCGACAAGACACAAAACTAGAGTATCTTATCCTCTTGTATTCACGTTCTTCTCTGAGAATGGTATCTTTCTGACGGAGGGAATTGTCTGGAAGTCGTTATGTTGGATCCCAAATAGAAACTTGAGATAACAATGAAGCATTAACTATCAAACCATCAATTCACGTGAAACTTCTTATGTAAAGCTAAGCATATTGATCTCAGTGGTGGGTGGGAAGGGCTATGTTTTAAAAGCCACTAAGTGGATGTTTGTTTCTGTAAAGTCAATATTTGCTGGTCTCTCTTAAAGATGCTGATGAACCCAGGCATCTTCAGAATCCTCCAAGTTGCTTAAATTCCTATAAGTCTTTTTGGGTCCATTTTTTTTCTCTCTCTCATATGTGAGAGCGTCTCTTGATTTCCATCGTGAGACAATGTCTGCTTCAACTTTTATTGCCTTGGCTTTTAACAAATATAATCCCAGGCTCTTATGTGTAGTATTCAGATTCTGGAGTGTATGTTTTAGCTTGGTGCTCTTCAGTGAACCTCCGTGTCTTAATCTGCTTATTAGCATAACTTGTATTATGTGTCTGCTGAGCAGACATACACTAGACAAAGAGCTTAAGTCTCTCCTTTGATTTTTTTTTTCTGCTCTGTCTATTAAAAATGAAGTAGGCTGTGTTTCTCAGATATATGTGTGTGTGTGTGTGTGTGTGTGTGTGTACTATATATACATAAACTAAGTACTGGAAAAATAATCATGTTGCTGGTGTAAAATAGGTTTATACTGATAATTTTGATAGCATATTTTAGCATCATATGTGAATTATAGCTTACTGCTACAAGGGGTTAACTATTATTCCTGGTGGCACGTTATGGCATTCTTGAAAAAGACTCATTTTTGTTTCCTCTGTTAATTACAGTGGTGACTTTTCTATCCCTATTTTGATCCTATTGATGTTTATTTTTAAATAAATCAGTTCTAGAATATTAGAATGTCTTATCCAATGCCCCTTTCTAAGGGGTAACTGGTATCTGAATCTTGTCCAAAGCTAAGATGTTTCTACTCTTTTCCTTGGATTAAATCATGTGCTGCAGGAAGCTGTGATGAAGAATGCCGGGTATAGGTGATTTTTCTAGAGGAATGCAAGTATTGCTGCTCCTTTCATGAAAACTGAGTTTTGCCTTCACCTTTCATGCAACATAATGAGAAGGAGCTACTTTTATATATTTACTAGTTCTTTTATTTTATATATATATATATATATATATAAAAATAGAAAAAAAATAAAAACTTGAAATATAACACTTCTTTAAATTGCTTTTCTTATAAGATCATCTGCAGGGAGCATTTCAGATAATGGTAATGAGGCCATTTGCTAAAGCAAAAGAAGCTTTTGTATAGGGTAAGGCTTTTTAAGGTGCTTGAGCTATAGTCACAAGGTTGGTATTGGCAGAATGAGAATTGTGCGTGTGCTGAAGTGCTCTTCTCTGGAGGCATGTAGTGCAGAGGCACCATGCATGGAGAACCGTCTTGTTGGTGCGTCTCTGGATGTGTCCGTCATCTTTCTTGATGGTCTGTCTGTCTAGTCTGATTTAAGCAAAATGAGCAAGGAAAGGCCTGTAGCAGGTTGGTGCATCGGAATGAAGTTGAATGCTCGTGGAAAGTCGCGTTTGGCATGTCACAGTGTGAAGCCACTGAAGAAGATCCTGTCCTGAGGGTTTCACCACCTTTCACTAAGGGATGACTATCGGATTTCATGTGAAACGGGAGTTATGTAGGTGTTAATTTCATTTTATTATTTGATAAGTAATAATGCAGCAGTCAAGGATACAAAATGGCCCCGTTGTCAAGCTTGGATGCCCATTCTTGTTTCAAGATGGAGTGTCTGCTTGGCTCCTCTTACGACTTAGGTCACACAGTCATGTGCAACATTTAGTTCTGTAGTCCTTGCTTTACAGAGCTGGTGCTACACGTGCCTTTGGAGTGCTTTAAAAATATTGCTTCTGTTCGCTTTTTTGTAGCTTTTTATATATTACTTATTTAAACACATAACCATAAAACACGCTCTGAGAGCTACATTCTCAGAAGCCATTTTAGATGGAATCCACTTAAACTTGATGCATCCATATATACCAGAGCCTTAACGACCATGGCAGTCACATTATGAACTTTACAGTTAGTCTTTCTGAGTATATCCAAGTTGTGTTGCAGGAGGGTGATGGAGCAAGACCTGTCTTGGTCAAATTACAGGGGTTTTTGACATAGGAATGGCAAAAGAGGAAGCTTTGATGTAAACATTGTCCTAAAGACTGTACTTTGAGGTGAATGCTGATCTCCCCAAACAGCCCCATAACTTTCTATAGTTCCATACTTTCATAACTTTCATATTGTGTAATATGAGTTTTTTTTCGCCGAGTCTGCCCTACTTCATAGAAGTTGTCTAGAAATCCTAGACTATAAAGGTTTGTGGAATGTTTAATAATTGGACAGAAATCTCTTGTGGGGCATTACCCCATGCTGATCTTGATTTGTTTATTCTAAATAAGTGTGTGTAGCACAAAACAGGCCCATAGCTGATTCTTTGCAATAATAAAGACTTTGTTCCACAGCGCTGCCGGAGGTGAGATTTTTGACCAGTGTGTGGCTGAAAGGGAGGAAGCCTTCAAAGAGAAAGATGTTAAGCGACTTATGAAGCAAATTTTGGAAGGAGTTTCCTTCTTGCACAGAAACAATGTGGTTCATCTCGACTTAAAGGTAAGACTCTGGCTTTATTTTTCTCATGATTTTCTTGAGTCAAATTCGGACTTACTAATCATATGTTATTCTAATGCTGATTTATAATTAACACTTTTAAACTGTGTATTCCTCAAACAATAAAATTCTGCCTTTGGAGATGCAGTGCATGTTCAAGTTGCTGGGATTTTGCTGGGTGGATATGAGCGTGTCACACTTGCCTTGGCTGAATTGCATGCTAGGAATTTGAAAGCAAATTTTGATTCCGTTTTAATTTGGGAATGAGTACTTCAGCTAAGACCTGGACTTTATTTTAAAGTCTCATATATTTTTTTTCTTAGTAAGTAATAGTTTTGACAAAAATAAGGGAATAATTCATTTACCACTATTGTAAGAAATTCAGAGTATTATGTGTTGCTGAGCGCGATAACAGGACTCTGGAAGATCATTATTCTTTTTTTGATAGCAAGTGTTCATTCATCTCCCTCAGCTTCCAACAGTATCTCAGCCTTGAGCTGGAGCTGCATTTATCACTACGTGTGGCAACATGAAGTCACTTTCCATTTAAAATTTTCTTATTTCTACTTCTCCTATTGATTGCTCAGTATGTTGTAAGCTATTTCTGTGTTGTAAGCCCTTATGCTTTTGCTGCCCTGTTGCAGAAATACTTCCTTGCATTTTAACAGTAGTACAAAGCTGCAAGTAGGTTCCAGGCAAGCTCTGCATTGTTCATATATACCCTAGGTGATAAAGATTCATGAGTTTCCAGAGCAGAGGATGGGCAGTGCTTGCAGACAAATGGCTTCTAGCTGTTTCCCAACCGCTTATTCAAATTATCTCTGGGATCCTGCAATATTTTCTGTGGCCCATTAATTTATTCACACATGCATAGAATATTAATAGTTGTACTAAAATGACTAATGGGAAACTTCTAGCCAGTGATGTGAGAATAGGGATTCCAAAGGATCCAAAGCAAGAGCAGCTGGAATCTCCTAAGGCTGCGATTTGCTCGCACAAGATACGCGGCACCTCCGCGTTGCCTCTGCATCGGGCCAAAAGGTTCCCATTACATTTCCTTGCAGCAAATTCCGTGAAATTAGCACCTGTAGTTGTGGACAATCTATATTCGTGGCTCGGGTAGTTGAGTGTGTGGTGCTCCTTACCATACCAGAGCTGGTTTCTGCAGTCAGCAGTGCCTGGTGCTGTATCTGACCACACCTTTGCTTAATGACAGAAGGAGAGTTGATTAGGGCTTGCGCCCAGGGAGCTTGTTTGGAGCTGAGCACGAGCTTGCTTGAGCCTCTGACAATCAGCAGGTTCATGCTAGGAAATAGAGCATCCTGAGTGCTCGCTGGTGCAAGGATCCACTGTTACTTTACTGACTCATCACTATGTAATTAGCAGGGCAAATTAATTTCTCATATGCGTGAGTGTTCATATGTTTATACATTAGTGCAGCTTGTGCAGCTTGGCTTTTTTTGAAAATGAAGTGGCTTTAATGAGCCCTCTTTACAGCAGGCTGTACTTGATGATTTTTTTGCAAAATAAGATACAGGGAATTCCTCAGCATACTGGCAAATAAAGGTGATTGTATCTGTAGGGATAAAATGGGTGGATGTTTCAAGGATTTGAGGATAGATCTACGGGCCTTGGAAGACATGGAAAATGGCCCATATTTCAGGGGTTAATTTCTAATAAATGCTTTGCAGAGTAATATTTGGTTAGCTTACGTGAAGTGTATTGCTAGCAAGCAGTGCTAGGAATATCAGCACTGCCACCTGCTTCTTCCCAAAGGGGTGGATCTCCTGAACGCTGGTGGCAACCTGACTTATTTGGAATGGCCAAGTGCAGTCCTGCAGCTCCAGCTTGGAGAAGGGGTGACCAGACCGCTCCAGAGGGCAGAGCTGCCTGGATTGCACGGAACTCGCAGGGAGCGCGCGCCCTGCCCAGCCTTCCCTCTCCTCTCCGGGGGGCACAGAAGCTGCAGGCTGAGGGAGCCTCTCCAGGCTGTTTGACTTGATCTGCAGCTGATCAGGAATGAAAGAAAGTATAAATGAAAAGGGAGGGGAGGGAGCAGTGGTCCTGCTGCAAGGAGAGAGCCCTCCTGCAAGGGAGACTCGCTGCCTCTCCCGTGCATGGGATTAAGGAAGGAGCCGGCAGCCGAGTCCGGGAGGGAATGAGCGCGCCCCGAGCGTGTATTCCTGTGCCATGCGTTGCTCTCCCAGGGCATATGGGGGACAGGCTCCCCTTCTTCCTGGCTTGTTTTCCAAATGTGAGGAACGGGAGCAGAAGCCCTACCTGGAGGATGGCGCTCACGCCGCTGGTCGGAGGTGAATTACTAAGGAAGTGGTTGCAGGGAAGCACCTGACAGCCTGATTTTCTCAACTGAATATTTCAAGGGAATACAGAATGAATGTTTATTACATGAAAATATAGCAAGTTATGTATTGCTGAAAGGTCCAGCTAAGGAAAATGTGACTGATGGTTCAGTCTGAGTTAGGGTTATGGCAGGGGCTCTGTTTGGCATACGTGTGCTGTGGGTGATGAGAGGTGAAGAAAAAAGCCCCCAATAAAAGCTCTTTTGGCAAGCGTGTCAGCTACCGAAATACCCATTATTTCAACACAGGATTTTAGGAAATGTTTCATGAAAAACTTGCTTGATTCAAGCATAGGGGAGCAGTGCTTTCCTCCTGCTTTCTATTCGTATTTTCACAAAGGAACTGAATTTCCCGTTGGGAAGCACAGCGGAGAGGCGGGTGGGGGAGGCAGGAGCAGCTTCCGGGATGTTTGCTCTTATAGCACAAATAGCAAGTGCCAAATGTGAACGTAAAGCACATGGTCCTGTGCAGCTCCTCAAGGTTCTGTATGGCAACCAGATCCCAGCTGCAATCCAAAAAATAAGCTGCTCCTAATACATACGTTCCCAAATAGGCTGGCAGTTGTTTCATTGAATTGTAAATACCAGTAGCTTCACTTCCAGGAATTAAAACATTTCCTTGTATTTAGGTCTTGCCACGAGAACTGGCCAAGCTTTTGGAATGTTCTCCTTACAGTCTCAAAGGCAAAGCTGTCTGTGTGGAGTCGGGGGAATGAGGAAGGGATGGCCCTGGGATGAGGGGAGAAAGACTCAACGTGGATGATGATCCTTCCATTGGGTTGTCAGCCAGCAGCCTCTTGGCCCCTGCCTTCTCCATGGTCTCCATGGAACAAGGTGGCCCAGGGTCTCCATGAATATAGGAAATGGTAATTAATGGTAAAGCCAGTGTGGAAAAAGGGCCTGTGGGGTGGCACCAACGTGCCCTGGTTGCCAGCCCTGTCAGAGGGGCTGCTGAAGGTTGGCTTTGGGAGAGGCTGGAACCGAGGGAGCGCTCCCAGGAGGAGCGGAGGCACTGCCTGGCCCCAGAGTGAGCTGTGAACAGCGACAGCCCGAGCGCAGGGACGTCAGAGCCAGCGAGTCTGTCCAAAGGGGATGCTCTGAAACCGGCCTTTCAGGTTGCTGTGTTCCTTAGGCCCTTGTGCAGTTAGGGCTCTCTCATGGGATTGTTCACACTTGGAGCACGATGCAAGGCAGTTGCTACAGCCTCTCTGTAAACGGGGAGTCAGAGGAGTTGGTGTGCTCGGTGCTTCCTTGTTTCCGTTTTACCTTCGTAACTGGTTTTTGAAGACCCTTCAAGAAGAGGAATTTTCCACCGTCTATCGGAAGGAAGCAAAGAAGGGTGGGGGAGAAAGTTGGCATGAAGGAGGAAAGTGCAGAGTGGAGGGCTTCATCTGCAGGTGCTTAATTGTAACTCCTGCCTATTCTGTGTGTGTGTGTGTGTGTGTGTGTTCGTGCCAAACTAAGCAAGGCAGGCACTTGATTCTCAGTCATAAACTTAAAATCCTGCCGCTCCTCCTGGCCTGCGTGTCTGTTCAGGTCCATCCTGGAAGAGCAAAATCCCGAGTCTGGTCCGTGGCAGGGAATGCAGCATTGCTGCTTGCAGTTCAGTGTAATTACACAGCACGGTGCTGCCACGTGAGGCCCTCTCCAAGGTCTGCTGGTTTTGTTTTGCAGCCCCAGAATATTCTGCTAACCAGTAAATCCCCCCTGGGGGACATCAAGATCGTTGACTTTGGTCTGTCCCGAATAATGAAGAGCAGCGAGGAACTAAGAGAAATTATGGGAACTCCAGAATACGTAGGTAAGTGGTCACTGAAACGGGCATGTCTTGAGGACTGGACTGGTTAGGCCTGCGGGATGTTGAGGTTAGAACCTGCCTCCAGCTTGGCCTGGGGCTGGGCGGATGTCTGAATTTTTTCAAGGGGAAGAAAATAAATCATGGCAGATCTGAAAGAAGTACTGAAGATACCTCTGAAGCAGTGCGCTCTATTCTGTATGGGCTTCAGTGCTGGAGTATGGAATGGTGGATATGGAAACTCTGTTTCCATAAGAAATTTTGGGTAGGGTTTCCTTAACTGAGGAGGAGACTGATCTGATCCTCCCAAGTTGAGAGTGAAAGGTAAAAAAGAAATAACTTTAAATCAACAAATGTCAGTAATTTTTTAAATAACTTGAATAGAAATATCTATATTTCAAGTGGCTGCTGTGCTCCAGATGGCTTGGATTATTAAATAATACCACATGCCTGTTCTTGCACTACATAACCACACAACGTGATGTCTGCGTGTGACACAAAAAACACTTTTTTCCCTCTGAACAGCTCCTGAAATTCTGAGTTATGACCCAATCAGTACAGCAACAGACATGTGGTAAGTTGAAAAAAATTAATGGCATCACAACTGGAAAGTGCTTTGGGGTTTGGTTTGCTGAAGTTCTGCCTTTGCGTGTTCTGTCCTGCGTTTAGGAGCATCGGGGTCCTGGCCTACGTCATGTTGACGGGGATCTCGCCCTTCCTGGGAGACGACAAGCAGGAAACGTTCCTGAACATATCTCAGATGAACGTCAGCTACTGTGGAGAGGACTTCGACCTGGTATCCGAGTCTGCTGTGGATTTCATCAAGACGCTGCTGGTTAAGAAGCCCGAGTAAGTACAATGCACATTCCACATTCCAGCACATAGCGGAGCCGTGTGTATGGATTTGGTATCCGCAATGTTGGGTTTCCAACCACGCGCTGACCACTTTGCTTCCCGCAGGGAGCGGGCGACGGCTGAGGAGAGTCTGCAGCACCCGTGGCTGCAGCAGAGCCCCCCGCTGGCCCCCCGCGCCGTGGGGGAGAGCGGCCTCGTCCCGCGGGAAGCGGCTCCCGCCGCCGAGCCGGCCGAGCAGGAAGCGGCGCTCGTGACGGAAGAGCTCATCCTGGTGGCTTCCTACACGCTGGGACAGTGCAGGCAGTCGGAGAAGGAGAAAGGAACTGAGCAAAAAGCCATTTCCAAGCGGTTTAAATTCGAGGAGCCCTTGCTGCAGGAGCTGCCGGGAGAATTCATTTACTGACCTGCGCCGAGGAGCCTCGCGGCGGGAACTGCCGGGCAGGGCTCCTGCTAAACAGCCAGTGTCCTAGCCAAGGGAATCTGGGATACGCAATAGGTGTTCTAGATGCACAAAAACGTTCAGAAACGGCAACTAAGGAAAATGTGCCAAGCTTTTAATTTTGTGGAACAGTTAACCAGGGTTTCAGTGGCTGACAGGAATTTAACAAGGAGAAAACCTTATTTTTGTTTGCATCTGTATTTCTCATTTTTGTCTCTGGATAGCAGAGCTAATTGTTCCAGTGTTCTGGAGAAGCTGAAGACGTGAGAGGGAGAGTTTCAGTGACAGACACCGAAAGGGGAGCGCACGTGTGTCTGTGTGTGTCTGTGTGTGTCTGTGTGTGTGTGTGTGTGTGTCTGTGTGTGTGTGTGTCTGTGTGTGTGTGTGTCTGTGTGTGTGTGTGTGTGTGTGTCTGTCGGATGCATTTTGCCACGTAATGCCCGTGTCGCCTGCAGGGTTTCCCTCCAACACCTCCCCACCAAGAGCTCTCCGCTCATCTCGCAGCGGTGCCAGGAGGGGCAGCGCCGGGCCGGACACACGGATTGCAGAGCCGTCCGGTGCCTTGGAGCATCCCCGAGGCTGCGGCCGGGCACGTGGGGGGCCCGGGGTGACCCACAAGGCTGCTGCTTTGCCCCACGAGGTGCCCGAGCAGCCGCAGCCCCGCGCGGCCGCCCCCTTGCAGGGTGAAGCAGGGAGCGCCTGGGCAGCAAACCTGGTTTTTCAGTGTGCAGACCTGAGGCTCTTGGATGGAGCCCTAGTTTTCTAAGAAATCTTTCAGATTGATGCTGTTCCAAAGTTTAATTTTTATGTAATTGAAGTTTAGTGCTATTATATTGCATACTGTTAACTGTTCAACTATTTATTTGGTTTCCTTACGCTGTTTCTTTATAATAAACCCTGACAAAAGTTTTCTTGCTATAAAACAACAAATAGAAATTCTTAAGTTAGTTTCTCCTTTTTTTTTTCCCCCCCTATGTTGCAACAGACTCTTCCCTAATTTCCAATGTGTACCAGGAATGTTCCTCCTCTTTCGAATGGGCTCAGTCCTCCTATCACAAGGTGAATGTGTATTTAATAATGCCTAACACAGTATGAGGGGGGAATCTGCTCAGGATTGCTGCATGGAGGGGAGGAATCGCTAGCAAAGACACGGAAGGAGCAGCAGTGGGACGTGCTGTGGGGAAAGGAGCGCTTTCTCCATAGTGCTTCGTGCCGGAGGCCTCTTTGCCATCCATGGAGACCACATCAGGAAGCCCCGCGCCCGGTGAAGCGGCTCCTGCGGCCGGTTCTGCTCCCGCCCCGCGCGCCCTGGCGGGATGGGGCGCCCCGCACAGCACCGGCACTGGGGCCCGCACGCGCCTCCCTTGGCGCCCCTGCAGCCCAGGCTGCCGTGGCGCTGCTGGCAGCTCCGTCACCAGCCGTGGGATCCCTTCCCTTGCTCTGTCCTCCCCATCCCTGCCGGGACGGGCCCTTTGCCTCGCATAAACTCCCAGAGCCCGGTTCCAGTGGAAGCAACAGAAGCTGGAAAAGTTGGGACCTGCTTCTCCACCCAGGCACGTCCTTGCTCTGGGAGAGGCGCAAAGCCTCATTACACAGCAGGGGTTCGTGCTGCTGCACTGGGTGCTGCTCCGGGTGCTGCACCACGCGGCAGCGGGGGCTGCTCGTGGCAAGGACCCGTTTTCCTTCCTCCATGCAGCCTCATGGTTGATCCCAACGCGGGAGGGCAGTGGGGGGGCATCCCAAACCCTTGGGATGTCGCCAGTTGCTGCTAGTGAAATTCAGCTGGCTCCGCTGCTCCATGGAAGTTTGTAGAGCAGGATCTTGCCCCCACTGCTCTCCTTTGGTGACAACTTCTTCAGGCCAATGGCTGTGGCAGAAGCCACTCCAGTCAAGTGTTAGGGTAAGAACCTTAGATCCACAATCCTGCAAATGCCATAGAGATGCCAGTTGTTTTAACCTCACCAACAAATGCAAAAAGGGCTATGGAAAGTTGCAAGGGAACTTAAAATAAATTTACAGACTTAAGTGATTAAGGTGATTAAGGGATTGGAGCACCTGTCTACAAGTGGAGACAGAGAGCTGGGCTTGTTCAGCCCCAAGCGAGAGGCCTCAGGGGGATCTCATCTGTGCATCAGTCAATGCATGGTGGGGGCAGGAAGGAAGACAGAGAAGAAAGAAGACAAGAGGAAATTGATGTAAAGTGAAGAAAAAAAGCCCCAGGAAATTCTGTTTAAGTGTAAGAAAAAAGCTTTCTCATTCTAAGGCTGGTTGAACATTGGAGCTTGTTGCCCAGACAGCCTGTGGAGCCTCCATCCTTGGCAATGCCCTAAACCAAAGTACAGACCCAGCCCTGAGCAACCTGCTCCAGGAGACCCTGCTTGGGCAGGGAATGTTTCCAAGATGCAATGAAACCCTTAACCAGAACGGTGGACTTCAGGCCATGCAGGACAGCGTGACAAATTAGAGCTTCGCTGCCTCCCCCAGTGAAGGGGTCAAGCACAGGGTCCTCTGCTGGGGCAGAGGGAAGGGCTGTGGAGCTGAGAGGTGCCCAGGAGCCCTCTGGAAACCGGGTTTTCAGCAGGTGCTGCTGGTTTAGAGGTCGGCCCGTTGGCTGCACACGCTGCACCTGCAGCCGCAGGTGCCGTATGCCCAAGGGGAGGCTTTTTTAACCACCTTGGAAGGTGGATGTCTTAACAGAGTTTGGATGTGGAGAGGAGGTGGTTGCTGAGGCTCTTGCAGGTTGTGAGGTCAGGAAGTTTTTGTTTTCTGGTGGATGCCTGAAGTAAATGCAGGGGTTTTAAGTGCGTGAGTGACCGTTTGTTGTGAAACGTTATAGCAGCGCTTGCCACCTCAAAGCTGGGTCACCCTGTCCTGCCTTGACTTGCCCCATTGCTCCCTGGCGTGTGGGGCACAGCAGGTAGCGCCAGGTTGTGCAGCCCACGCAGCATCGGGGGAGCCCCAACTAAACCTCTTTCTAGCAGCAGTTTTTGCAGAGAAGCAAAAACTTTGCTGGATTTGCCAGGATTTTTCCTTTCCTTTCCTTGGTTGTGTCTGGCAGGGGCTCTGCAGTCATTGATACTTAAGAGGTCACTCGACCTAGTTTAGAGGTTCGCTGCAGAGTAGGAAGAAGCCTGGTGGTCTCAGCAGACCTTTGTGCTCCTGCTCCCTCCTTTATCCCCTGTTCGTTACCGGTGAAAGGCTTTGCAATCCTGCGTCCTTCATGGATTTCGAGGCCTCCTATTGGGATGCTGAGATGGAACAAAACTGGAGCTGAGTGGCGTAAACCCTGAGCCTCCACAAGCTGCATCTTGTTTAAGCTGCTGAAAGCGCTGCCTGTTGCAGTCGTTCACAGCAGTAATTCCCTTTCTGGATGCTCCTAGTGGCTTGTTGTTTACCTCGCGTGTTAACGTATGAAGGGAGGCCAGAAACCTGTCTCAGACTTTGCCTTGCTTTTATGGCTTGCTGGACTGTGCAGTTTCTTGGACTTTTGTTTCCTTTTTGCTTGGCTTCTTCTGGTGATGGACAACTCTTTGCTCCCTTGATGGATCAGCTGTGTTGACAGAATCACAGCAAAAATCAAAAATCCCTTGTTGCAGTCTGACTGATCCCCATCGGTGCTTTCCCCATACTGTGCCCATCTAGTGCTTTTCCCTCTCCACAGCCAAGAGGGAACGCAGGTGTTGGGCAGCGCTTGAGGGAAGCCCTGGCCGATCCTGCACAACGTTCAGTACAAACAGCGGGAGCGCTGGGAAGCTCCTGGCGTTCACAAGCTGGGAGAGCGGTCCCGCTGTTGCTGATCCTCTTAAAGATGCACGTGAAGGTGCAGATGTGCCTGGTGTGTGACTTTCTCTCGTGCACAAGAGGGGGATCCTGCGTTGGGTGGTTGTGCATTAGGTAACACCACGTTGGGAAATGGTGGAAAACAGCAGAGCGTGAGAATCGCCTTGAGAAGCTGGTTCAGTTTTCTGGTCGTGAGAGCGCAATCCAGTTGCCCGCACTGAGGTCTGCAGCTTCAGAAAACCTCAGTTTCCTGGCAGTTTGTTTATTTATTTCAAGCTCGGTTCACATTACCAGTGTGTACAAGCCATAGCACATGACTTCTCTGGAACAGCAGCTCTTGTTGCAAAATCTTTATTTTAGGCTTCTGCTGTACACAGAAATAAACGGACAAACCAAAGAAGTGACAATTATGGCCAAGACGAGGTCAGTGTGAGGGAGAAACCGTTTTCAGAGCAGCCGCTGAAGCGAGGCTGTCTGAGAGAGTGGCGCCGTTCGCGTAGGCAGCACGGGGCGACCCAGTAGCGCCTCTCCGGTGCGCGGGGGCCGGCAAGTTGAGCTTAGCTTTCCTGCGCGCTGATGCTTTCCGTGGGGGAGTGGTAAACGGGAATGCTCTGGCCATCCTGCAGCTTCAAGGTGACATCCTGGAGGCACCAGCTGCCACAAACCAGAAAAGCCCGGGTCAGTTTTAATATAGAAGTAAAGGTGGGTCTGGAAGCAGCTGGCATGGAGAAACAACTCCCTGTGTGCCCCCACTGCTCTTAAAAACGCTCTCATGTGCGTTAAACCCTGGTTTGCAAGCACCAGATCCTAACAGCACTTTTCCCTACTGGCTTCCCACTGCCCAGACTTAAAAAATCTGGGTTGTGTGTTGCTACTTGTTGCAACCCGAATAAAATCCTGCCCCTGCTGCGGCCCAGGCTCTCAGTCCCCCCTGCCTCCCCATGCCTGGGTTCATGGCTGCGAGCACCTCAGCCCCACATGGCACCTCAGCCAGGCTGCGGCCTGGGCCAGGCCGAGTCGCCTCCTCCAAGCTCCCCTTCCCTCAGGTGGCTGCTGCTTCACAAACCCTCAGGGGAAGGACGACCCAGCAGAGAGGCCGCTCGCTCGTGGCCTGAAGCGGTTGATGCCTTGGCAGCCTGAACTACTGAGTCAGGAGCTGACTGCCTGTGACTGGGCTGTGCCTCACTGCTGGTCTTGAGGCCTCTTGGGCCTGTGCTGGCGCAGGGCTCCACCGGGGTGTCCCACTTTTCCAGGCCGGCCCTTCCTCTTGTGGAGATCACGTGAGCTCCTCTCCATGGGCCGCGGTGGAGAGTGACCTATTTTACTTTTGCTTCCTCTTTCCAAGGACATTAAGTCCTGTTTGTCACTGAGCGGAGCTGTGTGTTGGGCCCTGCACCTAGGAGAGTTCAACTGGGGAGATTCAAGTGCCACGGACATTTCTGTAAAACTTATTTTCTTTTCAGGTTCGAATATGGGAGTACTTGGAGAGCTCATTTTAAAACAAAGGTCTGCTAGTTATTTATGTTCTTCTTTTTTTTCCTAACATCTCGCAGTCCTCAGCTATGCTTGTGGTAATGCTGAAGTAGGAGGTACGGATAGTTCCCCTCCATCTGTCAGTGGGGGATAATGAGGAGCAAGGAGGCCTGGGCCCGCATCCCCATGGAAGAGCAGGGCTGCAGCAGAGCTGTCCAGGGCTTGTGACCGTGTTCTGGTCGCACAGGAACACCCTGAGGGCCTGGCCCTGAGTCACTTGGGTCCCAAACAAGCGCGTTCCTCCCAGAGATTTAAACTGTACCTACCTCCCAAGCAGAAATCTAGTAAGTTGTACTTATCTAATGGTGAAAAGAAAACAATACCATATGGCTGGTGGCAGCTGAGCCAAGTGTTGTAGCTTTGGATTTCTAAACAGAGCTAACATAAGAGTCCCAAAAGCTCCAAGGACAAGCAAGTGTGAGGAAGATTTTTTGGTTTTAATTAAAAACGTCCTCTTTTGCAGCAGAAGTTGGACTTAAAATTTAGACAGTGGTTATTTGTTCAGCTCTAGAAATCAGTTTTGCCTTGAAAAGGGAGGTTTCCAGGCGTCACTAGTGCCAAAATGCAAAGTTGCTAATACATGACATGCAGTCAGAGCACCCTTCTACTATATCTAGCTGTTCTAGCACTTGTTGTTTTTTAACTGCAAGAAGAAAGTTTATTGAGGAACCTGAAGAAAACAGCAGGGCTTTCAGCTCTCCTTGCTATGCTCTTGCATATACAATATTCAAGATGCTCCCCTTTTGCTGGGCATGAGGCCAGACTAGCTGGGCCTGCTCCTGCACTGCCCCTGTGGCTTCCTGGGAAGGGGGCCAGGGTTTTGTTGGCCCAGAATTATCATGTCCACGTTGCTTTCATCTGCAGGACCCAACGTGCCACACAGATTAAGTGGCCCTGGTTGTTCCTACATTAGTACTCATAGGGAGGCATTCGGTGCATTTCTCAAGTGATTTGCATTTTTATCATAATGATGGTAATAACCTTTCACAAGATCTTCAGGTGTGGGTTTCCTCTTCCTTTGTGTGCATGATTTCAGCAGCACAGATGACTAAACCGAATATCCTGTCTCCTGCCCTGTTTTCTCCAACCTTTCCTCTCCCGCATCTGCGTGAGTCTCTCAGTCCCTCCCCCAGTACCTACCAGTGATGGGAATGGTCCATTTCTGAATTAATATAGAGGTACCCCGTTGATTTTGCTCCAGATACTGGTAACTTTATCTGCAAGTACAAAAGTGTGTTAAAGACTCAGTGAAGCATGTTACTGCAATGGGCATTTACTGCTTCTACAGCCAATGAAAAAATGCAGCCACCTCCCTCCTAAACCAAACTAATCCATTTGTTTGCTTTTTAATGTTTAATTTCAGAGTTTCACTCTGCTTTCCTATGGCTAATGTGTGCACAGACACATGAGTATATCTGTTCTGGCACACGTTAATCTACGTTGAAAGGATGGTCTGGGTTAGAGCTGCCTCCCCGGGGGAGAGACACTCACTCTGAAACATTTATGAGCGCACACCTTTCCTCCCCAGCATGCGCGGTGATCCGGAGGTGACCCGTGTTGTGTTAGACCTTCCCAGAACCACAGCAAGCCTGTGGATCGAGAAGCGCTACACGACAGTCCATTAACAGCCCTTGGGGCAATGAGACATTCAGTTATTTGGCCAGTGTCACAAATTATAGAATCACAGAATCAGAGAATGCTTCAGGTTGGAAGGGACCTCCAGGGGTCATCTAGTCCAACCCCCTGCTACCATTTGGTTCGGTAATAAACACAGCAAAGAGCTGCAGCGCTGAGCACAGCTAAATGCACTCAGTCTAATGCTCGAGTAAAAGACAAGGTCCAGGGAGTATTTGCTGGCTATTTGACTGGAGAACACCAAGCCTTTCCAAATGGATTTGGTAGGCAGGAACTAGGAATGCTGCAGAGCCAAGTCAGTAAATCATTCTATGAAATCATCTATGAAATCATGATGCTGATGAACTGGTTTAATTCATGATGAGCACGAAGGGTCATTGCAGCAGAGAGCGTGAAAAGAAAGTTGGCAGTTTATGTCTTGGGTGAGGTCTGTAGACGGCAGGGTTTTGATTTTTGCCCTGAGTCACCAAATGAGCAGCATTCTTAAAAGGTGACATAGGAACAAAATAAGAAAAAAAGAGGTTATGTTCTTTTTGATCAACCTGAGAGGCTGTGCATTTTCCCAGGGTTTTTGGTCTTACAAATATTGCCTGGTAAATTCTCTAAAAACTAGGAAAACTAAAAACCATTTTGGCCTTGGGTGTCATGCAGGCAAAGCGTGACCGGCATGAGATGAAGAGTGGACTCTGAATTGAATCGGTCAAAGTGGATTTTCTTGCCCTCAACATCACCCACGCTCTCTACCTCCTTGCTTACCACTCACAGACACCCACAAGGAGCTAAAGGATTCAAATGTGACAGACTCCTGGGGTGAATCTCCTGCAAAGCTCCTTGTCCAGCAGAGCCAGGGACAAACAACCACTCCCTGCCTCAAAGCTCCATGCTCGATTCTCCAGCCCTGTGGGAAATGATGGATGTCCATTTCCAAGGGCTTCTGGAATGGAGGGGGCTCGTGCTGGCAGGGTTTGCCTCACATCAGCCAGCGCCTCGTGCAACACATCAGTGCCTCAGGCCGTGTGCGTGGGCGGCTGTGTGATCCCAGGGCTCAGCCCCACGCATGGCAAGGCCTCCACGCTGCAGCCTTGCAGGTGCCTTCAAAAACACACCATGGGTTGCACCACAGCATGGCTCATGATGGGCTGTAAAAGCCCTGTCCCAGCACGAGGCTCTAGAATGTGCCAGGGAGCAAAGGGGTACCTGCTGTTGAAAGGTGGATCTCAATATGTTCCTGGGGGGGATCTTGCCCGCTCCATCAGCGGGAGAAGTATGTGCTGCCAAGGAGACCCCTCAGCGTCCAGCCCGGAGCCAAGGTGCCACTCTCACCATTTCACATCTCCTCTCACTGCCACCTGATTCCCGCTCTGGGTGCCCGTCCCTCACAGCCCGGCTGGCCTCCTGCCTCCCCGTGGGGCTCACGTGAGGGATCCCCCTATCTGTGGAGGCCTGTGCGGCCTCCTCGGGAAGCCACTTGCCTGCGCTCGCTCGCGGTCCACGCGGTTGCTGCCGTCCGTCAGTCGGATGTTGTGGACCTTCAGAGGGGGAGCCCCCAGCGCTTCCAGGGCAGCGGGGTGGTGGTTCAGCTGCTCCAAGCCCTGCTGATAATACTGGGTCCTGGCAAAGCTCTCTAGAGGACAGAGACAACAGGATAGTGAGGAGACAGGGCCCTTGGAATCCAAGGATGAGTACAAAAAGTCAAGACATTTCCTCCAGACTCCCACATCCACCCTGAAAAAAACAGCTCAAAACGATTAACTGGATAGAAAATCTGGCTGGAGGAGGAAACCAGCCCTTAAGTCGGGGAGCAGAGCTGAAACAAAACATTATGCAGTGTGTCCAAGGGAAAAGGGCACGGAGCATAGCCCGTGCTGTACCGACACATGGCTCACCTCGTGGACGGGTGTCCCTGCCTGTCAGGCGTTTGCAGGTCATCCAAAAAGGAGAAAGGAAAAAAAGGACAAGCAACAAGGGCATAAGGAAACATTCTGAATGCAATTCCATGCTTTTAGAGGAGGCACAGAAAATATTTTAGGAATGGAGACTATTTCCCTGATGCTGACGTGGGCCAGCACCGGCTGCTGCTGCTCCAAAGCTCTTGCTGGGGTTTGGATAGAGCTTTCCAGGTGGTGGCTCAAAGGGAGGCACCGTGAGGGCCGCTCCAGCTGATGCTTGGGCACTGCAGCGTTGCAGATGGTGCTGAACCCCCAGAGCGAGGGGGAAAAGCCCCGCTGGGGTGGAGCAAGAGGGTGTCCCCAAGGAGATGCTGTGTGGCCACTGGCATCACGGCAGTGCGAGGCACTTCTCAGCATGGACCATCCGGCACCTGGAGCCGCTTCTCCGCAGCTCGGTGATGTGGGGAAGGAGGAGCTGCTTCACTCCCATTAGCACCAGGGTGCAGTGCTTTCGGAGATGGCTGGATCATTGTGATGCAAAAAACTAAAAAAAAGGAAGGCTAATGTCCTTCTCAAAGCCAGATTCAATACTTTAAAGCATTAAGAGGATCGTATATCTGTCATGGATGCCGAGCTCGAGGGTACGAGCTGCCTAAAATTAAAGCTGGCTTTCCGGCCTCTCAATGGGTTATTAATACGTGTAAAATGAAGGGGAGGTTTCACAACTAATCTGAGGGTTGAGGAACAGGCTTGGCTATGCTTTTCTGGCAGCTTCCTCTGATATGAGGGTAGGTGAAAAGTGGTATCTCTTGATAGCACCAGCAGAGAGGGGCAGGGGGCCAGGAGGCCTCCAGCACCCCAGACAGCGAGACACAGCCTGCCTGTGATCTCATGCTTCACATCTAGAAGCAAGCTGAGGAAAATAAACAAACAAGCATTGCTTAGGCTAATCATATGCATCCTTAGCCAAAGGCATTTAGCAGCTAGATGTGTCTATAAAGGGCAGCAGTATCTGCTTAGGCCTTATCTTTGTCCTGTTCTCCTCTCCTCGGGTCGCTCTTTGCTGCCCTTCCTTGTTTTCTTGGCAAATTAGCAATGCCTTTGCACCTCGCCAGTGACCTGTGCTGCAGGGCCAGCACCACAAGGAGATCTGCTGGTGATACCCCTAGGCCTTAACACATCCTCACAGATCCTCCCCCTTTGGGTGGTTTTCTTCTCCTGCCTGGTTGTAAAAGCTCAGTAGGGAGCTGAGCCTACATGGCTCCCCATCCTTTTATTTCCCACCTCCCCAAGGTCAGATTTTCCACTGTGTGCAGCACTCTGCATGAAACCCACCTTGGGGAACAAGGGCAGCTGTGCTGGGATTATGTGCAGCAGAGCCTAAACCTGCACTTCCCCTGAATGTCAGCCACGCTTCCCTTAGGTTCGTAAGCTTTTCAGATCTTAAACACCATTATTTTTATCCCCATTGCACAAAAGCAAGTAAAAGAGGTCGAGAGAAATAAGGCTGCTAATAGCATGGAGACTTACTTTGCATAAGGCTGTACATAACTACACATCCCCCAGTGCTGAACACTCCCATAAAAATAGCCATTTCCCGCAGGCTTCTTAAGGAGGCTGGCATCTTTCCTCCCTGCAAAGAAGAAGGAGAGACACTCACTGTTTAAGTAGAAAAACAAAGGGCTATTTTCCCACCTCTTCTTTCCAAAAAGCCCTTTCTGCTGCCCTGGGAAGTGTGGGGTGCCGTAATGGGGCTTGTTCTCGCTGAGGCCCCTCTGCCTCTCCCTCGCTGTCACACAGAGCCGGCTTCAGGGCGACTTGCTCCGGGCTCCCCGCTTGGGCCCGAGGGCCATGTTCCGCCCTGGAGCGGCCTCCTCCAAGGAAGAGGCGCTGGCAGCAAGGCTGGAGCCAGCCGCAGTCTCAGGGCAGCAGTGTGTGGGTCAGCCGGGGTGTGCGTATCCTCCTCTGCTTTTTGCTTCTTAATGACCAGGCCGTGAACAAACAGGAGGGTTCTTGAGGGCCTCTTTTTCTCTGTAATTTCTTCCTTTCCAACATCCCTCCCCTCAGCTTGCCCCTTTTAGCGAGTCGCAACTGTGGCATTCGAGGGGATGACACAGCAGAGCAAGGAAAACCTCCAGGAAAGTCAATCTCCAAGAAAGTAAATCTGGTCAATACTTCTACCTGAACGCTGGCTGGGTTAAGAGTGCAGCAATGGGGCCATAGGAGCGCTCTCTAATGCTCCTGCCCATGGCAGGTTAGCAAGAGGTGTCCGTGACAGCGGCACGTTGCTTGAGGCCTGGCTGTGGTGGGCCGGGACTAGGCCGAGCCTCTGGGTTTTTGCTTATATTCAACCTCTGTCACCACAGGGATGACAGGGAGGGACAATCTTGAAAGCACCTAGAAAGATGAGAAGCCCGAACAGGGCTTCTCGATGTAGCGAGGTGGGTGCCTCAACACTTGGCGAAGCTGTATGGGATTCTGGATCCCAGAGCCTTCCAACCGAAATCTTGATGGCTGGATGATGCAATCCAAGCATTCAGCTTGGCATGAGCTCCTTGGCAAAACATGGCACATAACCAGCTACAGAAGCAGGACCTGGGCAAGGCCACCTGAGCCCTGTTGTGCAAATCGCCCCCGTGTCCCTCAGCTCCGCGTTAGTCAGGTGTTGATCAGCTGCAAACCACAGTTTAGAGAGGGTGGAGAGGCAACACCAGGGCTCCTGCCCATGGTGTGCTGGGTCAGCGTGGTTCTCATGACCTACCTCTGCTCATCCGTTCGCCGAAATGCCCGTATTTAATCTCGTGCATGCTCCAGCCTCAGGGAAATAGTGAATGTGGAGCAGATACAACTTTCATCTATTGCCTCACTGCTACTAGTTTTCAATCATAAAGCGTAGTTAAAGGCTTTCTCTGTTACCTAATTCACTGATATTATGAACTTTTAATGCTTGGGTTTGCTGGGTTTTAAGAAAAAAAAACCATATCAATAGCTGGTTCTGGTAACAGCCTACAGAAATACAAACATTAGGTCTACATTATGCCCCAAATTAGGTCATCTATACAACATTTCTTCTTCCTCCCATGTGCTTCTCCACTGGGTCGTCTTCTGTTCCCTAGGGGAACATAAGTAGCATGAGAAGCTGCAGCAGAGGAAGTAAAAGTAGTGTTTTTGTAGAGCAACAGTGATGGTTGCCTCACAAGGGCACTAAAGCTTTCTATTTGCTGGCTTGTGTTTTTAGCTTCCTTTAAAATGCAACCTACAATACTTTTTCCCCCCTCAAAGCATGCAATCCGCTTAATAAGTGAGTTTTTGGAAGATGCATCTTGCAAGGAGCAAGGCAGCTCTAGCTCAGGGTGCTGCCTGGCTGCCCTGAGCAGCCTCTGATGCCCATTGCTCTACTGTACACAGACTAAAGCTAGAAACATGCCCAAAGCCAACGCCACGTAACAGAAAAAGATGTCCTAAATCTGGCAAGCTGATCAGATACAACAAACTGTAACCTGAGGCATTTTTTCTGACCCTTTCAAAACTGTGGCCTCAATCTGCCAGGCAAAATTGCCTTTTTTTGTTGTTGTTGTTTATTTGTGGTGAAATTTGAGGTAAATGAATGCAAATGTCTGTGCCCAGAGGAGTGCTGTTGACACTTGGCTGAGCACAAGTAGACAGATAGGGAGCCCTGGCTCCAGCAAGGAGCTTTTCCACGGGGCTGAAGAGACCTGCCACAGACTGACCCCGAGCAATGACACAGAAGACACCAATGGCACGAGACTCTGGAAGACCCCAACGTAGCGAGCAACTGTTGTAGGATTCAACACTAGGGGCTTTGCCCTCCGGGTGCAGCTCCCATCACTGCTTCCCTGCAGCCTCGGGGAAGGGGAGCCAAGACCTGCTGAGACCCTCACATGCTGAGGCTTCCTGAACATTCCCAAGGGCATGTAAAGCTTGCAGGGTACTAAAGGGAAGGGGGATAACCCTACAGCATCATCTTCTACAAAGGGAGTAATTGTAACACAATGCGTTGAGGAGAGCCTTATAAATACAAGATGTGATTGCCTCTTAATGAGGGAAGCTCAGATTGCTATCTGTGACAGAGATCTCTCCTCAGAACCTGTTATACCACTAAAAAGTATGCAAGTCGACTGGTGGAAAAACAGATTTCTTCACAAGTGATAATTAGAAAAAGCACAATTTCCAAGCTAAACTGGCCTGCAAAAAGAATTCTATTTTCCCTGTGCTTTTCCCAGCCATAAGAAGCCTTGGTGGAGATTTACAGACACAACCCCACTAATCCCACAGTTGTCGAAGGAAGAGCCTCATTACCCAAGAAAGGAATCGTTGTAACTAATGCTCTCCAAAAGACAGCATTAAGCATCAGAACTTCCTAATAAGGGCGATGTTCGTCTTGTGTCTTGAAAACAGGAAGATATGACTGGAAAAAGCTGGTATTAGGGCCTGCCTTTGAAGTTAAGCAGGACTCGGACAGTGAACAGTGAGATTTAACAAGCCTAGAGAGGTGGAAGACCCTCAGGGTCACATGTGAAATGGGAGGTTCCTCCAACAAGAAGGCTGCTTTTAATTAGGCTTTGTTTCCTCAACAGAGGATCTTCTAAAAATAGGCCCATCTTAGGAGATTCTCCCTAATTCCTGCAAATTCAGATCTTGAGTTCTGATGCCTGCAGTTCGTGCAGGTCGGTATTTTTCTGCTGGTGCTGAGACAGGGACCTGTCCGGGACACCTCCACCAAGGCAGGGTGGCAGTAGATGGAAGGGCCTATTCCCAAAGCTTCAAGCATTCATTTTCTTTGCCCCAGACGGCAGCTGCTGGAGCAGGAAATGTGGAGGCTCTCCAGGGAAGGCATTTCCTCCTTCCAGCAGTGCTGAATTCCTGCGGCGCCTCCACCTTCCAGGTGCCACGGCAGTCCCAACGTTAGACAGCAACATTGCTCCAAATGCAGAGAGAGGCCACTCGATGGGCAGTGTGAGCACTGCTGGTTACCTCAGTTCAGGCCACTGACTGTCCACCTGGCCAAGACTAATACAGGTCTTGAAACCACCACAGTCCCAAGGTGTCAGCATGACCCTTGCGCTAAATACGCGTGGCAAAAGACTACAATTAAACTCTGATCTAACTTCCCGGAATGCCTAAACTCGGATCTAAGCTCCCAGCTTCCAAGAGTGGCACCTGGGATCGTCCCCAAAGCCTTCTGCAACTCCAGCCTCGCTCGCGCTGGTGGGATTTGAGCTGGCCCCAGGTTCAGCTGTTGTGCAGAGCGCCGCACAGAAGAGGAGGGCAGCGAGGGAAGCTGCACGCAAGCACACGCTTGCACCTCGCATTCCTGCTCCCTGCTCAGGTGAGGAGACACAACCCACCCATTGATCTCCCAGGATCCATAAGGCATCTGGGCTTGAGCCAATATCCGTGCTAGTAACGTGCCGGGACAAAACTTCAGGGACCGCTGCTTGACACTGCCTATAAAATACCTGCTTTGTTATTGTTACCAAAGAGAAGACAGTACGGCGAATTTTTTTTTGATAGGATCATCATTTCAGCATATTATTTACCTTTTTTTCATAGAAAGAGCTTTTATTTCCCACACTTCTGAAAGGTAACAGCACAAAATGTGCCCTCTGCCAACAAAATACCAGAAACACCGAAGACTTTGAATGCACTCTGTGCCTTCACCAAAAGCTCAGCAGGCAAGTGGAAAGACAGAAGTTTGCTTAATTTACAGTCAAAAGTGAAACAGAAATAATGCTTTTTTTTTTTTTTTTTCCTCCAGTGCTTGAGTTTGATATTCAGGGAGGTAAAACATCCTTTCTTTTTGACAGCTTTGAAATAGTCCCTCAAGGGCTTCTTTGTGGACTGGTTCCTGAAACGGTGTAATTTACCCTGGCTGAAATGCTTTAAAGGAGCAAATACTTGCAGAGGAAGGTTGCTGGTAGGCCAGAAAACCGTGGCCAGTTCATGTCCTGCCTCAGCTGTGAGCTCATTACCAAGGAAAGGGAAAGTGGTCAGCGGAGTGATTAAGGGCTCTGAGGAGCCTCCTTATTCCCTGAGCTGTATCACATCTCCTGGGGCCACGGCTACCCTGCGGGTGCCCTGCTCAGCTACGCGCTGCCTGCAGGGGTTTCTTTTTTTCCCCTTTTTTCACCTCTTTTAGATGCCTTTATTTGAAATGTGTGTATCTATACTTACCTTTCTATATCTGTGTGCTGCTGTCTACCTCCCTGTAGCTGTCTGGAAAAGGGGATTTGTCCACCTGACTGCAGATAACCGAGGCAGGCACTGAAGTCCTTTCTTCCCCTCTCCCAAGGCTCACCAAGGCCACAGGTAGTGTTCTCAAAGGCTGGGCTTAGGCACCAGCCAGATCAACAGTACATCCCTGGTGATCCCTGTTTTGTGCTGAAACACAAGGGGGATCGCGGGCAGAGACACGAGATGGGGTGTGTTAGTGCAGAAGCAGGATAATTACACCTGCAGTGTGACCCATTTTTGCTGTTATTAGAGTGGGGCATTACAGGCTAATGCCGAATAATCTGTCATTAACATCCCTAATTGTACGCCTCTGTAATTGGATACCATCGGGGGAGGTGGAAAATTTGCCACCTTTTTGTGCTCAGAAGGTCAGTTTAAAGAGTAGAAGTAGGGTAAATTAAAATACTGTATCTGTGTTAGAGAGGAGGGAAAAAAGCCAGTGGTGTTTATACTGTTAACAGCGCATGCTTTACCTGAGAAATCTACGGGGCAGCTTTTTGGCTTCCTTGCTGCTGCGAGTGAGGTCACTGGAGCTGCAATGCAGGTTCAAAGGAGCTGCTCCGCTCGGGAGCCCGGCCTGCCCGCACCTGCGTCACGGCCCCGCTTCCCGGTTGCCACATTAAAACAGGAGAGCCCCATAAAGAAACCAGCATCACCCTCCTGCAGCGGCCTCCTGTCCGGCCGGAGAGCGCTCCGTAGAGCCGAGTATTTTCCATGCATAGTTCCCTAGAATGGGTTCACTCAACCTGCACGGCCGGTCGTCGGTGGAGGGCACCGAAACGTGTCTGAGGGAAGGATCAAAGCGCTGGCGATGCCTTGTTGGCAGCAGCAGCTACCTGGCTGTGGAGCCTGGTCTCTGGCCATTTATTTGTGTCCACGACATTAATTATGCTAAAGGCACCGACAACTTCTCAAAGCTAAAACCAATGACTTAGGTAGTTTTAATGAACTGAGCAAATCCTGAGCTGGTAGGAGAAGAAATGCACAAGTACAAGGAGTCTTAATATCCTTCTTGGTGAAAAGGTCAAATTTTACCTTATAAAGAGAAAAGAAATTGCCACAAAAGTTCATGGAAGTACTGCAGGCATGATCAGGCTCTAGGGCCTTATGTAGCTACATTAGAAGTTAGTCCCTGCCCAGGGGGTTACAGTCCTGAAGTTCAATCCTGGTAAGACTTATGCCTGTCTCTAGTCTTATTAACCTGAATACTATGATCCGCATGCATGCATTAAACAGGTATGCAGTAGACCTAAAGGAACTTAATACCAGGGGAGGCTGTCCCCGGAAAAGAGCATTTAAGGCAAGAGCACAGCGTAAATCCTATGGTGCTTGTGCCTAGTGCACCTGCTTCCTGAAGCGAGGCAGTCAAAATGTGATCCTCTCTGTTGTGACCAGCAGGTTTGCAAAGCTCCTAAAAAATAGTGGTTGGGGAAGGTTTGCAGCCCCAAGCCCAAACACACTGTTGGTAAAATGCCCTTTATCACACAGTATGAGAGCGGTGCGGATTTCTGTCACTTCAAAAACTCGCTCCTACTCAGTCTTCCTACTGAGAAGCAAAACCAAATAAACTGCTCCCCTCCATCACCCAGAGAGGCTCAGATGTAGTTACGTTTATTTCAGGCACTCATCTTCACACTCCACTAGCAACATCTCTTCACAAAGCACTGACTGATCCTGCCCCTCCTCTGAAAGCCAAGCCCCTTCGACATACATCAGAGCAACACCAAAAATAAAAGGCTTTGAGAAAAAAAAAAGAAGAAGAAAAAAGGAAACTAATTTCTTTCAAACATCCTGGCCACCTGGATTGTTTCCAGAACTTAGTACTTGCCTGCATGAGCAGAACTGGTTCAGTATCAGCTAAATCTGCTAATGTAAATTAAGATCTGAGGAAAAAAATAGCCTCAAATGTCTGTGACTTTTTAATAAGCGTTGAACATCAAAAACCAGCACAAACCCGGCAGGGATTCTGACCTAGAAATGTTCTATTCTGAGGAGGGGGAAAAAAAAGGAAAAAAAAATACAGTGGGAGCCATTTAAAAAAAGGGAAGGAAAATAAAACCCTCCCATTTAACCTCCCCAGCTTAAAGGTTTCCAGTCAGGCAGCCCCAGCCTTTAACCGTGCGCTCTGAGCTGTGTGATACAGAGATGGGGTGACAGGATGTGGGGCCTGCAGGTGCAGGGCCGGGTGCGAGACCTTCAGCTCAGCCTAAGCAGGGGCTATGGTTTATCCAGCCCTCGCAGGGAGAAGCAGAAAGGTGTGTTGATGCTCACAGGACAGAGGCGTGTGAATCAGCGCTCCTCCAAGAGATGAGTCAAGGCAAGAGGCCTGCAGAGAACAGCTGACTGCGTGTTTTCCATGTTTTCCATATCCATATTTTCCTTTGTACAACATGCATGGGGGAAAAAAATGAGGGAAAAACCCTTTTTAAGGGTTGTTCTTTTTATTGTTCTTTTTATTGTATTTGCTGAACATTAGCACCTTCCACAACTCCTGTCATGTGCTGTAAAACCCTGATCCCCACAGGAAGTCATGGATACCTTTTTGTTCCCCTTTTTCCAGAACTGTGGCAGAAAAAAGCCTCTGTGATTTCACAGGGAGCCTGTGCCAGGCTGAAAGCTTGTTCTCCATAGACCAGGCCCATCCGTTATGCGTCGGCACCAGCCCCTCTTTGGGGTAAAATGCGCCAGTCTGGGAAGAGTCTACAAACCTCCAGAGCCGCTTCCTATGCAGCCTCACCCTGCGGAACGTGGGGCCAAGGCTTTGCTATGGAGAGACCGTGGGAGCTTTGCATGGCTATCTGGGCTTGTGGGCCCAGAGACAAGCACAAAAGCCTCCCTTTTCAATCCTGCCTTCCTCCAGACACTGAATGACTTGTGCGTGTTCAGCTGGTGGGGCCATAAAGGGAGAAGAGCGGGGATCTTTGGAAATTAGGCTGCCTTATGGCATCTTCAAGATGGAATTTCACAAGTAGCTATCAGGAGTGCCAATAATGTGTGTAATGTCCTCATAAATGGAGGGCCACAATAACCTTCAAATATTTGTGGGCTTGTAAGTGTTTGGTCATCGGACACTAGGTTACCAAGGGTTAAATATAATGGAATCTGACAAATGTAATGTTCAAGAAACACAGCATTCCTATGATTTATTAGGAAAGGAAATGGGACCAAATAGCTGGGAATCACTGCTGCTAGTGATACTGGAAGGGATCCCTGTCCATGAAATTGAAGACTTGTATAGGAAAGAGTGCCCGTGACCACAGGTGACATTTTTGCTATATGTTTTTGTTTCTTTTCCCATCATGTGCTACTTGTCTCTCTCGCTTACTGAGAATCAGGAAGGGTGATAAAGAGATGCCATCACGCTTATAAAACGTTGCTGGCAGAGATTTCAGCTGAGATAGACAGAAGAAGCGCCTGTTTGGTGTGACTTCCCCCCTACCTGAGCCTGTTGCAGGTGCTGTGGCACCAGCGTGGGCAAGGCACAAGGCAGCGCTCCCACGTTTCACAAGCTGCTCAGGGGCTGACTCACTGTGTCACTGTGGCTAAAACCATAAACTTCAGGTGTCTCAACTCACACGTGTAAAAAACAGTGACTCAACACTTCCTTGTTCCTATTTTGCCCCAAAATTGGGATGTTTCATGGCTATGAAATGCTCTGACATCCCAAGATGCCATTTCACTTAGCTACCAAATGGTCCAGGTGTGACACATGCATGTGAAGAGACACAACATGTACAAAAAGAGAAAAATGTCCTTTGCAGCCAGGCACAGGGTGTGTTGTAGGACTAGCAGAATAATTACAGCAGCCGCCGCAGCTGGCACTTATTAGAGAATTAAAGAAGCTGTTAACAGTCATTAATAATCTGTGACTACCTGCCTTAATAGGTTCCTCAGACACCAGGCATGAGCATGAGGGGGTGGAGGAAAAGGTCACACCTTCTTGCAAGTCACCGGAGAGGGCTCATACCCTTATTTTTCATCACTTTGTAATCTGCTTGTTTACTTCCTCCCCGGGGCCTCGTCTCCTCTCCTGTGTGGCTGGTTTTCCAACGCCGGCTCGTGGGGCTCTCCGCAAGGGAAGCCGGCGGCCCCACGTGCAACACGGAGCTGGGGAAGGGAAGGTCCAAGGTGTCCCAGCCTGGCTGTGGTCCCCGCTGGGGTCACCTCCTCTTCCTACAGGGCTGCTCCACAGGAGGACGTCGCTCTGAGCGTTCTCCTGCTCTCGATGCCTTTAACGTTGGGCCAGCATCTCCATCTGCAGCTTGTTCTGCTGCCTCTTGCTCCTTGCCTTGGGAGCTACGGCAGATGGATGGAGGAGGAGGGAAAAGCAACTTGTTTCCCTTGCCTCTTCAAAGAAACACACACTCTCTAGAGCAGACAGATGCCATAGAGTCGCATGGGGGGCACCAGTTCACCCCGTGGGTTCAGCTGTAGCGTATAAAGCATTGGCTGGCGCTGGTCTAATGCTTTCTGACTCTGTCAGACCCCCTTCTGTGAGCTGCTGCCCTGTAAGCAGCTTGACAGCAAGCATTGTTCGACGGTCAGGAACACCCTACGCGTGATCTTCAAAGTGACATCTTCCCTGGCCAGGCATCAGCTGCGCGCAGCTCCAGACAGCAGCACAGGCCTCCTGCTGCTATAAATAAATAGATGAATAGGCACGTGCCACCGCCACGCTGCTGCCACATCCTTTTACCCTTTCCATCTCTATTTTGCAATATTTGTTTTTCTCAGGTTCACAAATTTTCAAACTATCCATTTCTCTGCACCCTTCCCTCTTTGGCATCTTTAGGAAACCTTTTTTTTTTTCCCCATTCTTCTTCAATTTGTTCCTTGCTCTCCCTTTTGGATATAAACCCAAATTCCAGAAAACTGAATCTATGTAAAGTTAATTAACTTCAGGAAATGTTTTCCTCTGGCTTTTTTCTTTTTTTAACTTTTTTTGGTTTGTGAATATTTTGATATTGTAGCTCCTCTAATTTTCTATTATTTTTAACATTTCCAGCCTAATGGGTTATGTTTACTTAGTCAATAAGCTGATGGTGCCCATGACAGGACCAGAAGTGTTTGGTTAGCAGCAGGGAGGGGGGAAAAAAAAGTCAGTAACTCCAAGCATTTGGCAGCTTTGTGGGCAGGAAATCATTTGTATTCTCTGGTTTAAATCAATGACCTTCTTTTCTTCTCTGTTTCAACAGGAAATTATAAACTCTGTGAACATTATTTGCATAGTGCCTTCTGCAATACACTTGTTTATGCTTGGGCAAAGCCCCGTTAACCCTAGCAGTGCCTTTCTGAGGTCTGCCCTGAGGAAAGCAGGTACTTTAGCATTGAGCCTTCCAGCTGCACACGCTGGTGCTGTCAGAAGCAGAGGCAGGATAGGGCAAGGTGCTGAGAAAGCTCCTTCTCCACATTAAAGTCCTTCTCCAAAGATGAAGGTGCTGGGTTTTTTGTTAATTGGCTTGTCTGCTGCAGGGTATGAAAAGCTGCCATCTCCACAAGTTGGCAAGAGGCCGTGTTTTCAGCATGGCAGAGGACAGGCCTGTCCCTTGCACGGCACAGCCGCAGTCGCGCTTGGCCCCTTGCTTGTCACCTTGCCTGTCCTGGTGCGGGCTGAAAGCTCTGCACCTTTGCTCTAACTCAGCTTCCACTACAGAGCTAATGTGAATTGCAGCTTCCACCTCCTCTATCGTGCCCTTTTGCTAAACACACTTAAAAAAGAAAACCGCCAGCCTGCCTTGCCATCTTTCTAGTCCTGTGGTTCAGAACCTGCTCACGTCCTGTGCAAAGGCAGTGTTAAGCCTTGTACTTAGCTAATCTTGTAACTTTTTCTATTGCCTAACGCTGCACTAAGGGTGTATTGGCCGTTTCTCAGCCTGTTTTGCCCCGCAGTGTGATCCTGCCTATGCCCAGGCCTGTGTGCTGCAGCTTGCAGCACCAACAAGGGGCACTGCAAAGTGCCCTGGGCCCTGGGCAGCCCTTCACATACTTTCATCCTACACAGGAAAATGACTCGGAGAATCAGTCTGAAAAACATGTTTATAACCCCAGAAACCAGCACAGCCTCAGCCGTCTGCACTGAAAACAAATGCCAGAAAATTCAGGCATCTGTATTTCTCCAGTTTGCTTTTGCACATGACAAGTCCTTCTGTGATAGCTCCTGGCATCCCTCCCAAGAGCCTCATGTCCCATCACAGGAGTCACTGGGCAATATTTCAAGTATATTTATTAGCTGTGCCACAGCCCTCCCTCTCTGACACGAAGCACATGGGAACATTACTTGTTGTGACTGAAGTGGTAGCCGTGCATAGTCCTTGAACTTCTGCTTTGCTATTAATTTGCCAGATGTAACCATGTGCGTCCCGGCCCACGTGCAGTCTGCTCCTTCCCACTGCAAACTGTGTGTTTGCTGGGACAGCAGCGCCTTCCAGGTGCTGCAAGGTGTTGGAGAGCCCCTTTTGTGTCTCCCAGATTTGCTATCCCATTTGAAGGGAGGCTCCCGAGCGGCGAGGAGCCTCCCTGCCTCAGCACACAGCAAAGCAGAGCACCACATCACAAGGTGAACAGGGGAGCTGCTCAGTAAACCTTGTTCTGCTGAGAGGGTCCAGTGCAAACGCACCCAGATGGGGCTTTTCCTTCCATGTCAGGTCACCGTCCTCCCTTAAATGCACACATCTTAGAGCAGCACGATGGCACCTTTCCCTGTGGGACACCATGGAGCCTTTTCACACCACAGCACGAAACGTTTCAATCTGGAGAGTGCTGTAAATTGCATTTCTCACTCCAGAAGCACAAACTGGTCCAGTTATCTTTGGCCAAGGCCTGATCTGTGAGTGATTTAGGACTGCCTGTGAACAGAAGTTAATTAGAAGCTGCGGAGTGATGGCAGCGTGTGTATGGACACCGACAGCGGTACGCATACGGGGGGACACGCAGAGCTGCTCCTGTCACATGCAGGAGAGTGGAGCCCAAAACCCAGGTCTTTGGAGGTGGTGGCAGCAAGCGGGCAGAGTGACTAACTCATGTCACTAATGCATGACAAGACATCGTCACAACGGAACAATGACTTTACCAGCCGACTTCTTCTTAATGACTTATCACCGTTGTCTTGCCCCTGTAAGGCCGTGCTTTTCCAGTACACGGAAAACTGGTAGGGAATAGAAAATGCTGATAGAGCTAAAAACTGCACTTAATTTCAGAACAGAAATCTGTGGGTTATTGTTTTTGAGATTTTTTTTTAAATACATATATGGCCATCTTCAAGGATTTTTCTCAGAAGTCAAACCATGAATCTCATGTGGTCTCTGTTTGCACAAAGGAAAATATAGTTTCTTGTGGGAAGAAGAAACCAAATTATACTGCAGAAAAAGGAGTTTTAGTGCTGCAGTGTTCAAGTTGACTCACGTGAAACTTTAACTCAAGAAAAGTGCTCTGAATTTGGGGCAAAGAATTATGGATTGGCTGTGCTCTTGCACTGCACTTAGAAATTTATTGTATGAATTTAACGAGACTCGTTGTAGAGATGGAAAGCAAGACCTGGTTATCTTTTTTGAGTGTTATGTAAGATAACAGTTCTGCCGAATTTAGTAGAATTATTCTTGATTTATGCCACTACAAGCAAAAGCAAAACCAGATTAGGAATGTACCTCAAAGTGCCAGTGTTCAGATGTGTATTTAATCTTGTCTATAAGAAATATTTCGACTATAATGCATTACTCACTCCTTCTATTCCCTCTGTAAAACCACTGTGAAATGGCCTGCAATAATTTTATTCTAACCTTCATAACCTTAGCAGTGAGGACCCCTAGTCTCTCACCCATATTTCCCTCCTGTCACACTTCTCCAATGTAAATCCCATCACTTTACATAAAGCATAACCTGGTATCAGCAACAACAGGATCGGAGAGCATATTGCCCAGATGTACCATCAAGATAGCAGAATTGGCTAACACGGAGTTGGAACTTATCAGATCTGCTCCTCTGCCCAAGGATGGCATGGAAAGGGAACAAATCCTTCTCTTCTGCTGCCCTCTATTTTCTAACCCAACCTCAGGTGTCTTTTTCACTCCTCTGGCTGCTCTTTCCTAGCAGGCCTCTCTCCCAGGCCCAGGACAAGGAGCTGGGCTAGCAGTGGTGCTGCAGCCCCGTGCAGAAGTTCCCACAGCACCGGATTTTCCCCCGGGGATGTTTTGTCTGGGCCTTTTTGTGATGCAAAGGCCTTACTGGAAGAAAGAACTGGCCCTACGAGGTCTGGGTGCCTTGCTGAGCGAGGAACACTAGCTGGCATACGCAATATCACCGACTGCGGGGGAAAGCAGGAGGAAGGCAAGGCCTCGTTTTTCACTTGGGCACCAAGCTGGGCTGCGTTTCTCCTCGGATCAGCTCATTAGCTGCGATTCAGAATGCGCCATTTGTGCTTGGTGGGACCCGGGGTTTAAGTGGGTCTACTGGTGTCAGCCACAGCTTACTCATTAAACGTTAATGGCAGTGTTTTAATTTGTCCCAGGGTCCTGGTAGGGAGAGAGGCCCTTCCTTCACGCAGCAGCAGTTACAGAGGCAGAAAGTGCTAATAACCTAACAGGGAGCTCACGCGGCCTCTGGAACCACTGCTGACCGGAGGAAGGGCCTCTCTCCCTAGCAGGATTTCAGGTAGCTTTTTGACAGCTACCTGTTCATGTTTCAGACCAAAGCAAAATGGTGACTTTTAACACAAAGAAGTTTGCTGTCTGCAAGGCCTAGAGCTGCAGCCCCGTCGTCTTTTTTTTTTTCCCTATTTCTCACAGGCTTGATGCTTAACGTGCTTCCTGCTATACAATTTGAAGCTAAAAATGTCACCTTGTTTGGGGGAGGGCAGCGGAAAAAATTCAAATGCGAGCAGCAACATTTCTCAGGCTTTGAGCCGCTGCACTCAGGCTCTTAGAGAAGAAATAGATCATGAGCGTTGTAGAGAATTTTGTCTTTGACATGAACTTTTCGAGCTACAACTGGGCTTTTAAAGAAAGAAGTGTGACTATACATGGGAGTAATGTGGGAATGGGAAAGGGGAGCATGTGTGTTTGAGTTTGCATTCTGACAAGCAGTTATCTCCTTCTGATCTTTGCTCTTCTTCTCTATTTTTAAAAAAAGAAAAACATAAGAGTGCCACTTCATTCTCTTTAAGTAACTGCGTATTTTCAGATAACTTTTCTGCACTTCTCAGTCTATGATGTAAGTTGAAGTTGCACAAAGAAGCCTTGAGCTTTTGTCATGGCTAGGAAGCAAGAGGGTTTTTTTGGCAGTGGGCAGGGCTTTCCTGCAGCCCCACTGCACTTTTCCAACCTCAGTATTGCCGTAAATGAGGGATTTGGGGGATTGCTCAGTGTGCAGGTGTCCTAGCACGACTCCCACCATCTGCACCATCAGTGCAACAGGCAGAGAACTGGCCATATGAACGTCAGCTACAAGGCACTTTGCTCTAGTGGTATTTTTTCATGGTCTGATTTAAAATATTTTTATGGTAGCATGAGGACTACAATTAAAACTATTTAAAACTCAGTCATGCAGTGGAAACAAACTTCTTTGACCTAACTCAGCATATTCAACTTGAAGCTCAATGCCTGTAGCTTCATTTCTAGGCAGCTGGTGAAGCTGAGAGCGTTATCTGTGCTGTACAGCAACCTGGGGTGGCAAGAGGCTTTTTGGTGCCATTTCTGTAAAACAGCTCAAGGTTGCTATCAGTTGGTAGCCTGTTGTGAGACCTCTTACCCAGACTTCACCTAGAGGCAAAGGACTTGGAAAATTCTGTGGGAAATAAAGAATATTCAAACAATTCTTAAAGATTTAGCAGGAAAACACGTAGTATTGCCAGTCCTCCTGTCTGCATTCTACTTTTTATCAATTTACAGTAAAGCGTGAAATTAGCACGTGACATTTTGACACAGCAGTGATCCCATCAAAAATGTTAGGGAGCTGTCAACATAATGATCTCCTGCAGCTCCGTCCGACGTCAAGGTGAGTTCATTCACAACACCTTCACGCAAACAATCACGCTCTTCTGCAGGCACCATGTCTACCGGCTATCTGGACAATGAATGACAGCTATATTTGTGAGGAGTAAATAACTCTGTATTTCAGTCCTAGAACTAAATAGAGTTTTCATAATAGCCATTTCTCCTGCACAACGCTTCCTGTGTTTGCAATAGAGAAAACCTGCGTTACCGCAGTGCTGAGACTTCCTGTTTGCCAGTTCATCCACTTTTTATTATGTGCCTTACCTGAATGCAATACATTCATTCTTCTAGTGGCAGCTTGTGTTTAGCCATTCCTATACATACAGCATTTTGCTGTACACGTTGCAGGAGCAACACAGTAAAGGAGCTAATGTTTTTCGAGGTAAAACATTTAATGCTGCTGCCGAGATTTTTAGGCTAGCAGGCTCTGTGAGGAATAGAATGATAAATAAAAGCAGTGGTTCTCCAGATGGGAAGGTGTGAGCCTCATGGTCCTCCCTGTTCAACAGAGAGCACGTCCCTCCTCAGCTTCTCCCATCAGAGGAGCTCTGGAGGTACATTCTGCAATATCCAGTCACCTACTCCCATAAAATCTGTAAAGGCTTCTTCAATATCTTGAAGGCACTGTGCCTCTCTGTCTCACATGTGGTTCTAGCAGGCAAGGAGCTCCCAAACTCACCTATAAGAATGGATGTGTACGTGCTCACACACGGAGAACGTTACAGAGTCAAGGGATGGTTGAGGTTGGAAGAGACCTCTAGAGAGCATCTAGTCCAACCCCCTGCTCCAGCAGGAACATCCAGAGCACGGGCACAGGGCGGCATCCAGGCGGGTTTGGAAGATCTCCAGAGAAGGAGACTCCACAACCTCCCTGGGCAGCCTGTGCCATGGCTCTGTCACCCTCACAGTGAAGAAGTTCTTCCTAATTCCTCTTCCGTTCTTCCTCTTCCTCATTCTAGATGGATAATTTGAGAGCATCTAAACAAATAGGTAAAGTCAGACTTACGTTTGATCCTTTAATCTACCCAGGAACGACTCAGTTAGTGCAGCTGATGGCATGCTGCCCAAGAAGTGGACCCTGCACTACTTTCAGAAGAATAAATGGGACAGATATTCCCTTAAAGTAGTTGACGTCATTTCAATCCTGTTTCAATCCTTGGGAAACTAAGCTTAAATCTGTGAGAGCAGGCAACACGAACATAGGTAATGTTCAAGATAGATAGTCTTAAAATGTTCATTCAGTCCCTCATGAAACAAGGAAGGGCCTTGCAGGGTTGAAACAGACCTTTGTGCCATGGCATCCCAACAGCAACCTCTTGAGTGCTCCCAAAGCATAAGGTTTAACGTTATAATAATCACCATTAATGGTCTCAAGACAAATGAGACTTTCATCCTGTTTTTTCTGCCTTAATTAGTAGGACACTGTTCATCTAAACCTCAATGCCACGTTTTGAAAACAAGGTTTTTATCTACTGTATTACCACAGGAGAAAACAATCTACTCAACTATACTCCTGCCTGTAGGTTTTGTTTGTCCCGGTTTGCTGGCCGCAAGAGCTACTTAGAAAGAGAGTAAGTTATGTCAACTGCTACTATTTTCTACAGTACATATTACATCACCTTTCCTGAGAAACTAGTCTGAGCAGATCCCTTTTTCTTGCTTTATTCTTTCATAATGTCCTTCACATTCCTCTTTCAATATTTGTTGTTTGCCTTTGTGGGAACTGAGTTGCTGGCATTTTAAGGAAAGGTTACATAGCAAAAGGGTCACTGTTGGAATGTTTTTTCCCCCAACTCATGCTCTGAGGGAAAAAACTAAAGCACATGGCACCTCAAGAGCAAGGTTTTCCTTTGGAAAAACCTACAGCACTCATCATTGGTTCCAGCACAAGAAAAGTAGCATAAATCACACTGGCCATTTACCTGCAACAGTGAAGATGTGAGAGGAGAAAGAAGAGACAAACCAAGAGAAAGGCTGCAAATTTGTTTGCACTGGTAGAAGTAGAAAGCCAGACCCTTAGATTTTATTCTCTTTTCTGATGCTTTGGAAATAGTGTCCCTGATTTCCGCTTGTCTTTGCTCTGTGTCTTTGCTTGCTTGTTTACAAACCCTGGACCTTATGCAATGGCCGCACAAGCCAGCAGTGACATGTCTTTCAAGGCGTCCTCTAGATAAAATGCACCAGCGCACACTGGACCAAGGAGGAGGTGTTGGGAGTCTGCCCAGTCCAAGTCCCCAGACTTCAAAGCAGGTAGTGCAAGAATGACGTGTTACATCTGGGCATGGGCTTTTGAGAAGGTGGGGGTGGAGGATAAGAGAAAAGGAAAGGTAAACACTCGCCACCTTAGACATATAAACTTCGACTAGCTTAATATACACCAGAACACACACACACACACACACACACACACACACACACGTGTGAGCTGGCATGTGAAATGGCTGCTTCTTGTTTGCTTACGTTGAGTCCTTTGCCAGGTCCCACTCCAGGAGGACTAGAGACTAATGCTCCCTCTTTCAGGACAGCAGCTGGACTGGCTGGGGCAGTTCTTCTCGGGACCACAGCTACACGGCTGAACATGGAGATCTCTGAAATCACAGCACATTCTGAACATGGGGGCTCACTCGTGAGCAACTTGGGTAGTTTCAGCCTTTCTATGCAAACAGCAGAGAAGGAAAACAAATACCCAGTCCGGTGAGGGAAGCCCTGCTAAATGAGTGCTGTTAGCAACGACAAGCATATGTGAAAGCCCACTGAGGTCAGACAAAATCTTTTCATTAACTAACTACACTGGATTCTCTATTACATTGTTTGCATGATCTGTTCAGCATTAAGCACTTCTTGAAAAACACACTGTTTTTACTCCCAGATCAGTTTCCATTTCCTTGGACTTCAATTTAGCAAAATGCTGAACAATTTGTGTCATTTTTAACTTGAAATATAACCAAAGCATCCTGTATCCTGCAGTAGTGCTCTGTAGACTGCTTTGTTTTTTTTTTTTTTTTTAAAGGAATCTGTGAAAGCAACAAAGTAAGTGAGCTCTTTTAAGCAGGCTTAAATTTAGCAGGAATACATCTACACCTTTACCTTTAGGTATATCTGCACCTTAACTTTTAAGGTGGTGCAGGTCCCTCAACCAAGAGAAGATACAAAACCAGTGCAGTGCAAAAGCCAAGCCATGTAAAAGAGCTCTCTTAATCCTTCCAGTATTCGGAGGCAGGCACCTAACTACAGCAATGGATGGTAAAACAGGCGAGCACCAGGCACCCAGCTAACAGCATGCTGTTGATGGTATATAAACAATGCTAAAAGAACAGGAAATTATTAAGCAGAAGGCAATACTTCATTTATTATTCAGCTGGGATTACTGCCTAGGAAGTCACCAGTACACCTCAGAATGAACACTAGAAGTATTCAGCACCAGCACAGGCAGAAACTTGCCCATTACCCAAATGAGTATGACTAGTGCTGAATGTTTCTCTTACTAATGTTTCTCAGGGCTTGAACTTCGCTTCCAGAAAGGCAAGATTATTTGGGAGGTTCTGCTTTCACACTTAATTGCAGAATCAGATATGTGGTGCTCTTAAAGCAGCTCTTTGGGTTTGGGTTTATTTGGAGCAGAAAACCCATCAACAAGTAGCAGAGCCCAAAGCACCTGCTCACTTGGCTTGCAAGCCTGTTGGTTGTGTGTCAGATCAGGAGTTTTCTTCTCTTTTCTGTAAGAGAGAAGAGAAGAGAAGAGAAGAGAAAGAAGAGAAGAGAAGAGAAGAGAAGAGAAGAGAAGAGAAGAGAAGAGAAGAGAAGAGAAGAGAAGAGAAGAGAA
>JAUBOD010001026.1:762775-808634 GCA_032353885.1 Nothura maculosa
AGAAGAGAAGAGAAGAGAAGAGAAGAGAAGAGAAGAGAAGAGAAGAGAAGAGAAGAGAAGAGAAGAGAAAAAGAAAACTATAATTCTGTTTGTGTTACAACTAATCATAGAATCCTTTAGGTTGGAAGGGACACTGAGAGCATGTGGCACAGCAGGAGCCTCCACAACCTCTCTGGGCAGCCTGTTCCAGGGCTCTGTCACTCTCACTGTTAAGAATTTTTTCCTTAAGTTCTCATGGAACTTTTGGTAATCTGGCTGGAGAATTTTGCCAGCAGCTCCTGACAGTGCAGGAAAGGCCCCAGCATAGGTAAAGCAGCACTTGAAGGGCAGGTGAAGATAGAGAGCATGGGGACATGCCCGGAGAGAACCAGAAGCTGCAATGCAGGATCCCTGGCACGTCCAGCCCCATCCTGCTGTCCCGGCATGTCCCTCCTCATGCCAGCCTACAGAAGCCACACACAGGACAGCCCTTTTCCAGCCTCCCTCACCTGCCGCAGGAGTCTCAGGTGAACAAGCAACTGCCTTGCACCAACTAACTGGGAAGCAAGTGCTTGGTACCAGATGTGTCTGCTCAGAGGGCTCAGTCAGGGTCGCGGTGCCGAAAGCAGGCAGGTAACCTCGCTCCTGACCATCCTATCCCCCTTCCAAAAGGCTAAAACTGCACGTCTGCCCACCTGCTGGTGCTACGGATTTCTTTTGGGAAGAGATGATGTAACGCTCTAATTTCCAGGCCATCACAAAGAGCCACCAAAAGGAAGTTGGATGCGCAGCTGAAGAGCACCCAGCATCATCTGTAAGCCACCACAAGCCATGGAAGTGAGGTCAAGATCACGACTGCAACCACGGAGGGTTGGTACTGGAAAGAAGGAAGTCATGACATCTACGAAGAAAATGCAGGCTGGGGACAGGAGGGAGAAAGGGAGCTTCAGATCATGCTTTTCTCCCCACTCTTCTGTTTTCACCCCTTCACTCCTCCCTCTCCCCTGACCCCCCCAGCCTTTTGCAAAAGCCCAGAGTGGCCTCGACTGTGCTATTGCTGGAGACAGTTTGTGCAAGTTTTGTCTCCTCCCTCTCGGCATGAGCTCATCATTCCCAGCAGCCTTCCGGGGTGGTGAGTCAGTGGCACAAAGAACTGACACAGGGGATGTGGTATTCATGTTCATGGGCTTTTTTTTTTAAAGCACGGCAGTACCCACATCCACAAACACACAGGAAAGTGGTAATCAAACAGGTCAGCTGGGAGCTCTGTGTATAATGTCTGCAAGACCTTCAGTTTCCTGGAAAAGCCTCTTAGTTTTTCTTTTTTTCATTGCAAGGGACTGCTGGATGTTTACTCAGCGACACACTGTGTTAAAAGTTGCAACATTCATCTTTAAACATTAATTATCAAGGCATGATTGCTTCAAAAATCCACTGCCTGAGGCCAGGGCCTAGGAACTGGAAAATGTAATTTCAGAAAGAGATGAGAACAAATGCTGAGCCTTTTAATTGCAGGTTAGTACAAATGACTAACAGTAAAGCAGAGATCATTCGGACATACTTGTTGTTCTTAATTCAAAACTCAGCAGAGATTTGCCTAGGGTTTGTTTTGCCTCTCTCCTTATTTTTTCTTACGGTAATAGTCAGAGGAGCTAGAGGATTTTCCAAAAGTGAGGAAAGTACTTTAAAAAAAATCAGTAAAGAACATTTACTGTCTTAAAGAGAGAAAGCGCTACATGCTACATGCAGTCTTGGGGTGGTGGCCTTGCAAGTTGTTGGCGTTACCGTCCTCATCCTGACTTCTACTTCAGTGTTAAATGGCTGGAATCACAGCAATCTCATCTCCGTCATTTCTACTGAAATCCATCCAGAATTGCCAACTCTGTAACAACGGATCAGGCTTGTTTCAAAACGTGTGGTAAAATCAGATTAAACATTGCTGTGAGTCAGCAGTGCCGTATCAACTGCCCCAGTCTGAAGCCCACAGACTAATTGCATCAGCAGTTCGTGTTGGCCACTTCATCTGCACCTGTTTGGCCTTGCTGCTGATGGACTAGGGACGTGATGGATGTGAGCACCTTTTTAAGGGGCCAGAGGTGCTTCATGGGGACAGGGAACTCAATGCTGGCCATACCTGGGAGCCCACAGCTGGTGGGAGATGTAGCTCATCATCTGGTAGGCCTGAGGTTGGTTGCTTGTGTGATCCTCCTAAGGGCAATATCTGTAATAGTCCTAAAGCTGCGGTTACACAAGGAAGCCTAGAGTCCAAAGGATGTCAGGTGGTGACACTCCTCCTCTCTAACGCTGATGTTCGCCAGGAACCTCCATGCTGCTGCTGGGTGTGCTCAGAAGCACTTCTGACCTCACAGCACTAAGCAGCGTGGTGGCGGCCTCCCGGGATTGAGAAACGTCCTGTCGCAGCATTACCAGAAGGGCCTGATGCACTAGGCCTGGCAGAAACGTGCCCAACCCATCGTGCTTCATTCACCCAGAGAGAACAAGGCGAGAAGAGGCTGCTGGTGATAGCACTTGGGTCGCATCTCCTCTCCTGACTTGTTTTTTATCTAGCAGTTCTATACTAGGAGCTTTTTCCCCATGACCTAAGATCTGGTTTCAATGTCCTCTCTGTGCATTCCCTTGCTGATTCAGTGTTTGCTCTTCTGCTAAACGGGGAATAACTGACCTTTTTTACGTCATGCTCATGTGGGCTCTAGTGTCAACCCTCACCCAGGGGCCGGTTTTTGCAGTATGGCTCCTGTGCATAAGAGCTCACATTTTACTGAGCAGGCTGGCAGCAGCCACGTGCCATGGTACTCAGGTCTCCTCTGGAGACCCTGCGGCCAACAGTTGTTATTTGCTGTGCATGGGCTTGGTGTTCTGGAAAACATTTTTGAACTAAAGAAGCTCAAACTATGCCCAGTAATTACAGGTGTATGCTGCAGCCTAGCAGAGCAGTGGTAAGCCAAAAGCATTACAATACCACAGCAGCAGTAGGTCAAAAACATTACAATGCCAGAAATATTTGTTGTGTGCTCTAGGGGAAAAAAATATGCCGGAGGAGGCCTATACAATGCTCCAGACAAACCTGGAGCAGTGTTTGAGGAGAGCCACCTCTGCTGAGCTCGCTGTGCTCAGGTGAAGCACCAAGCTGTGCTCAGAGCAGAGCTAAGCGCGGTGCTGCACAGCAGTCCTCAGCTGCTGCAGGAAAGGTTTTCGCTTGGAAAACCTTCTGGGTGGTGCCTGGGAGGTTAATATTGCCCATGTGTGCAGAGGAAGGCTCTGGGCTTGCACAGTCCCCATCCTCCCCTCTCTGACCACTGCTGAGTTTAAGTTGAGTTTACTTGAGTTTACGTTCAGTTTACTTCAGTTTAAGTTCAGCTATAGCACAGAAGCAACTGGGAGACTTGGAGGAGTCTCCCAAGCTTCTGTCTCCCTGAACATTACTGCTGCTCTAAGGAAGCCCAGCTGCCACTCTGTTTCCTGACCACCTCTAAGATGATCGGCAAGGACAAAAAATATTAATTAAATTTTAATTAATAAAGTGAATACTAAGGGGTTAATTATAGCCCTTTACAGGAGGGTATGGGATTCAGAGGGCCTACCTTCTGGTGCTTTTGCTCAAAGTGTTGCCTCTTCCTCCAAGCTCTAATTAGCTGGATTTTTTTTTAATAGCCAGTCTCCAAATGACTTGCTCAGTAGCTCCCACTTTGTTCCTCATCAGCAGTTCTCCAGCACAGCTGCTCCAGAAGGGAAGCAGCCCTGCAGTTTGCCTTGCAGGGAGCAGGTGATAAGGCATCTATCATAACTGGTGTAAATCAACAAAGGATGAAAAAAAAAAAAAAAAAAAAGGAAAGGAAAAACGAGAGCCCCAGCCCTGGACATTGCCTAGCACAGTGACTACTTAGAAAGTAAAGGACACAGGGACAGAAATGAGAAGGAACAGAAGCGACGTGTCCAGCTGCACATTTTGCCTCCCTGCATGAAGAGAAACGTTCCTGCTCATACCGAGCGTTATCAACCTGAGACAAACACGTGGGAGAAACAGCCCCTGGCGCACAGGGCTGCGCAGCTCTCAGCCACCTCCCTGCTCCTGGCGTTATTTTCAACCTGTGTGTTTCCTTTAAAATGCAGATAAAGTGCTTTTTTTGAAAAAGTTGCATTTAGCCACTGGTGCACGCCTGCAAAGAACATGGGTCCTGTTCAGCACATTGTTAGAACTAAAGGCACAGAGTAAACACACTGTGTCCAGATAGCAGGAGTTTGCTTCAGCCTTCATGTTTTCAATTCTCCACCACTGTATGCAACTCAGTTGTGCCAAAGAAGACTGCTTTGGGAGTCTGGGGGTTATTTGGGATTTTCTTTTTAATCTTTATTTTTACAGAAGTGATGACCATTATTAGTGGGCAGCTGCTGCTTGACCTCCAATACCTTCTGTGGCGCTCACGACCAGGCAGCAGCCGTGGCAGCAGCTGGAGCTGGATTTGGCTCCTGCTGAGGTGAGATGGGGTGGAAAAGAGGAGGGAAAAGAGAGGGTTTTTTTTTTCTTTGCAGCCAAGAGCATGGGGAGACGGGGGCAGACTGGTCAGCAATGGGGAAGGATATCACAGAAACCCAATGTGGATCCCTATCATTTCAGAAGCTGACTGACCATTGCCTACGTTAAGAAGGCAGGATGCTGCTGGAGGTGAAAGCATCTCCAGAAAAACAGGAAACAAAACAGAAAAGCTAGAGGCTAACTTGCAGTAAAGCCTGGCTCCTTTCTGCCTCCACCAAGACACTTGCAAGTTTTACCCACTGCCTTTTGCACAGAAGTGGCCTCAGCACTCCAGGCACTGAGCCTCCTCCTTTTAATCTGATGCAGAAGCAGGTTTAGACCACAGGGCCAAAGAGGCTCAGGCCGTCACTGATCCATGCCGGGCTCACCTGCCTGGGTCCTCCTTGGGCTGGAAGCAACAAGGTGGAAGGCCCCCTTCCCCCTTTCTAATCCCTCTTTATGCAGCAAAAAGGCAATAGCGTGTCCTTTAGGACACAAAGGTGTCCTTTAAGACACGCTAAAGCAAAAAGGCTTTAGCCTGTCTGCAGAGCTCACCGTGCCAAGGCCGGCTCTGCTCCTAACCCACCCTGTGGCCTAACTTCCTCACCAAGCAGCTCTGCAAAAGAGCCCAGTGCTGCGGGGCACAGAGCTCGGTGGGCCTTTATGGGCACCACGGAGCTTCTCTGGGGTTCACACAACATTAATCTCCATCAGCACCTGTCTGTGGAGAGGGCTCTGCCCGGTCCTGGTGTCTGATTAGATTGAGCAGCCCTGGATTAGCACAGACATCTTGCAGAGCTGCCATTTATGCTGGCTACAGTCGTGCTCTAGGAGGGAACTGTTCTCTTTAAAATCCCAGCCACAAGCTGCAGAGTGAGGGTTACGCCACAGACATCCCCGAGAGCAAGGCCGAGGTTAGAGAGGCCATCTCAGCCCCAAAGAATCCCAAATTACATATTCGGCGAGCGGCAGCTGCAGCCCAACCTACGTGTTCAAGCGGCAGGCTGGCCCAGCAGCCGCCTCCTGGGCAGCAAACAGGATGTGGGGAAGGAAACGTCCCGCACGGGGCGTCAGAACAACCCCGGTGACAGCTCCCAGGGACACCGAGAAGGTGTCTCCACGGGCTGATTCAAAGGGCATGGCTAGGAGCAGCAGACCAGGCAAGGCGGGGAGGTTGCAGAGAGATGTCTCCACTGGTAGAAAGCTAAAGGAGCAGATCAGGAGAAGAGGCAGAAAGGAGGTAACTGTGAAACACTGTGAAACGTGGGGGGCAGCGTTGACCCCGTCCTCACCACACAGCATTCCACTGCAGCAAACAGGGGTGCAGCCCAGGACGTGTTGGTGCTTCTGGATCCTGGGGAGTCCCAATCTGTTTCCAGTTTGCAGCAGCAGCACTGACAGCCAAGGGCCTCAGCTGATGGGCAGCTTGTTTTTAGGGATTATTCTAACATGGGATGCTGGCAATAAAGGCATATTCCTGGGATTAAGGGGCCACTCAAAGTGCACTAGTAATGCAATGTGGTCCATAATGGGAACTTAAATGATGTAAGTGTTTCCGGAAGCTGCTGTTACATAGTGCAAATGATATTTCCCTTTAGAGTCTGGGACACAGCAGTGAGGAGGAGTCAGGATCAGGGTTCCATAAGGCAACAGTACAACGGTGTATTTATTTCAGCAACTGCAAGAAACATGAGGCCTTGAAATATTCTTCTAACTTTCATTACGTTTATTTTTAACCTGTCAAACATGCCTTTAATATGTATATATGCCTTAATGATAAATACCAAGTGCATGGTGATTAAAGCAGCGCTGTGCCTTTGATATTGTTGCTTTCTGATTATGTAAGAGAGTTTGACAGGGTGACCGATCTGGGATGTCAGTTTTTATAGAACCCTCCATCCCTGTTTCTCCCACTGACTTTAGTCACTGAGCAGCTGGCACATATATATATACATATATATATATATATATATATAAAATGTGTGTGTGTGTATATATATATATATATATATATATATATATATATATAATGTGTGTGTGTGTATATATATATATATATAGTTACCACTTTTCTGTACAAAAATTTCCCTGGATAGCTTTTAACACAGGTTTCTTGAAAGAGGAATACAATTTTCTGTAGAAGTTTTTGCAACTGTACAATTAACATCAGAGTAACTGAAGAGAGCAGCAGTTTACTCAAGTCCAAGTGTCTAATTCCTGCTGCTGTTAGGCCTTAGTTCCTGTAGTGCAAAGGGAAAGACATGGGCAACTGCTATCTGAAATAAGCCCCTGCAGCACCTGGAATTATGAGCCCTGCAGAATGTGAAAATACATGTTCTTCCCTCTAGCACTGACACTTGATACTGTTATATGCTTTAAGGTAAGTGTTCTTTTTGACTGCTACACTGAGGAAACAGAAAATCTCTCTCTCTGTATATATAATATATATATATCTTATAATATCCTTTCTGTATGGATTTTAAAAGAATCCTTAGCATGTAAGCAGCTGTTTGCTTTATTTTGACCCAAAAGCAAGGCATTTGCATTAGTATTCCCACTAGAACGTTTGTCCTTTCGTGTCCATGCATTAAGGCCCTGCTTAAAATCTGTCCGTGTCCCTAATCTCTCTGGGGAGCTTTCCCTGAATATTCAATGCTAGTTCACAGCCCCTAACAAAAGAGGGAGGAAAAAAAGGAGACAAAAACTAGTGTTTATGCATAAAGTTCAACAGCTTTTTCACGTAAGAAAACATACGCACACACAAAAGCACCTCAGCTACAGAGCCTGGCATTTCCACAGCAAAGATCTCACGGAGTGTGCAGTTTATCAAGTTAACTAATTTACAAAAAGGGCATGAGGCATCTGAGCTCCAGCTGCACTCATGCAGGCAGCCAGAGCCATAAACAGAATAAGAAGGAATACTCTGACTCTAACATGGTTTTGCAGAGATGTATCAGAGGCCTGGCAGATGGGTTTTGCTGTCTTAAGTTTTCACCTGTGTAACAAAGTAAATATATAAAGCTGATTATGGGTTCCCCCACTGCAGAACCACTGCATTTGTTCCCATATGCTCCTGTTAAGATACTGCTAAGTCAAACAATGAGCAGAATCCCAGCCCGCTCAGGGCAAAACTCCCACTGGCTTGAGCAGGCTCTGAATTTTGCTCAACATGGATTCAATGGGCTGAACTTGAGTAACAGCATAAGAAAGATATAACCAAATTTGTGTCCTTCCATCTATGGATGTGCCATCCTACCGCTGCCCGCGCTCCTGCTGTTGCCTCGTGCCTCTTGGGGTGGGCAGAGCTTCTGGCCACACGGCGGCTGCTCCCGAATCCGGCTCTCCGCAGCTTCGGCCCACGGTCACAAGCAGGTTTCCTCTGTGGAGGGTAAGAAAGACTCTTGTGAATTAGGGCTCAATAGGAAAAGGTTTTGTCAAACCATAACTTTTGTCATGCTAAATCTTTGTGGTGCTTGAACAAAGTTCTTGCAATTCAGAAGCCCTGGGTCTTTGCATTTGGAGCAGGGGAAATCAGTCACTAGACTCTTGAATCTTCTTATGTTCAAAAAAGCTTTGCAGTTGAGAAATGATGTTTTTGCCTCACACAGAGACTTCATCATCAACATCCAGTTTAGCTTTCCTAAACATCTGAATGTTATTTTAAAGCTGGTCTGATCTTTGTGCAGATGGCAAGGAAATTTCACAGCCTACTCCAGCCCTGATGTATATATACACTTAATGCTCACTGTTACTAATGGGATACACACACACAGGCATACGCATATAAACACGCATGCATATACAGGCATGCTAAGAAAAGAAAGCATTTCTAACACATCCTGATTAGGGAATAGGATATGAAAGGATAAGATCCTTCCTATATTGGGGAAGGGAGATTCCTGCACTCGCCACACAATGGATGTTATATTCCTAAAACTCTCTATTTGTCTGATTTTAGAAAAGTTGTGCACCGTGTACCCATGCTTCTTCAGTGAGTATTTCTGCAAAGTCTAGAAATTCCCCATGTTGGATTTAATCCTTACCAAAACACATCTGCTCACCTGCACCACTTACTTTTTTACCACTTAGTACTCTAATTTTTGGTACAGCTTTTACTCTGCAGCATTTATTTTACAGCGTAACCACTTTGGTGGCCACATCCTGTTTGATTGCGGTGGGTGCTGCACTCGGCTCCAGCCCGGGCTCTGCAGGCCCCAGCTCTTCCTGCCCAAAATGCAAGCAGCAATATAAAAACAGGCTTGATCTGCTCCGTGGCATAACAGAGATTACAAATTTCCTGACAGAACTGGACTGAAAGTAGAAATTCCCCAGTTTAAGGGAGGGCCAGTTACCCAGAATAATTTGAGAACACACTTAAAGTTTGTTTCATCAGCGGCAGTGATCAGCTATTTGCTTTGCCCCTCTTCCTCTGGGGCACCCTAACGTTTTTCTCCATGTGATGGTTATTTAACTGAGTGGCTGGGAGGCAGCTGGCCCACGTGCCGTGGAAGGGCCATCCATGGAAGTAGCTGTTGGAGCCTGGGGCTCGGGCCGAAGCCGTGAGCTCCGCTCTGAGGAATGTGCTGGGCTGCAGCTCTGAGGAGCGTGTTCCTAAGCAAACCCCGGCTTTCAGAAGCGGGAAATCAAGGCACGGCTCCCTTCAGCACCTGAGCAGCTTTATGAATCATGGGCCCCGCAGTGCTTTGCCATGGGACTTCAGAAACAAAACTGTTTGTTCAGCAGCCAAACGCCCCGGTCCTGCCTTCACTCTCCACAGCTGCTGCTTAGGCTCAAACCAGAACGAAACCGCTCCAGAATGACACGTGCATTTAACGTTCCCCCGGTCCCTGCCATGTTCAGTACAGAGGCATCACGGTGAGTTTCTGACATCTGCTCAATTAAACAACTCTCCCCTCGCAATGTTGGGTTATTTCGCTGCAGAAGCAGGCAGCTAAGTAAAACATGGCCAGTTACAATCAGTTATGTGATTTTTTTTTCTGAGGTTTCCCAGATATCCCTTATTTCAAAGCAGGAAAAATGTAAACAATGGCCAGCTCTGTACCCAGCCACAGGTCAAGAGATTTCAATGGTACAAGGTTAAAATTGGCCTCCAGCTAGCTGCACAGACTTATCCCACAGGTATAAAACAGGAAACTTATAAAGTGTAAAAATAGTTACAACTATGTGACTTATTCTTGTAAAAGGATTTTTATCATGTACATGAAGACTAGTTCTCTTCCTTTGAAATGTTATTTCTGGTTGACATTCTTCCGCTGTGGCACAACAAGTCTGTGTTTCTTCTCTCTTGCGCCGGCTGTGGGTTGAGTTTTGTTTTTGTTTTGGTATTTTCTCCTTTTTTCTCTCACAAATCAAGCTGTCAGCAGCGCGGGAAGTAAATCTGTAACTGGGACACGTAAGGACTCTGTTCGGAGGCTGCATTGCTGCCCCCACTAAAGTCACCCTTGGAAACAAGAGCCCTTGAGAATAGCCTAGCACACAGTGAAAGGCTCTTTGCTATAGTTTATTTAGCTGGAAATAAATTTCTAAAAAATCAAGGAAAAAGGAAAAAAGAAGAGATTAGAGATGGTAAAAGTATGTGGTCTCTGCTGCTCTTATTGCTATTGCAGGCCATAACCTCTAAAATCACTGCATTTGAATATCCACTTTGATGGGGGCTGTGTTTTTGGCCCGGGAGGTAAATCTGGTTTTCTTGGAGCGATATGAAAGCTGAGCAATAATAGATGCTCCTCCAGTGCTACCACAACCACACCCAGAGAGTCCAGCCCAAACCAGAGGCTGGAGCTGAGCACAGCTCCTGCTACACAAACCGCTTCAGGCTGCTCCGAGCTTCCTCCCCTGCTCCCTACGGCCTGCCCCACATCCCACGGGGCCACTTCTTGGCAACTCTTAATCACATATTGCCCCAGAAACGGGCCCTCCGCGCAGGCGACACTTCCCGCTCTGTGCTATGGAAAAGACATAAAAACCCTTGGTCCTGCAGGAAAGAGCATAGGGCGAGTGGCAATTAACTCGCCTGACTACAGAGGCTAAAAAAACGTGGGCCCTTGTGAAGGGGATTGCAGGCAGAGGACAGAGCATTTGCCTTGGAGCAAACCCTGCCAGGGTGCTGATTTGAGAATGGACACGTTGTTTGACTGCAGTTAACTACTGAGCAAATAGCTCACCTGGCAGCATGGCCACGCTCGCTACACGCTGCCCTCCACCTGCTTTAGTGCCCGGCTGCAGCGCGAGGGACTCGCTGCCCCTTCCTCGCTTGTGCTGCCTGTCGGGACCCAGTCTGTCTGCAGGGAAGAAAAGAAACAAGAAGAGAAAAGAAGCGTGCATGAAAAAGGAAGCTGAAGGGGCTTACTCATTTCAGCAGGAGCAATTTGCATTCGGTGAGGTCATGTGCCTTACAAACAAAAAAGAGCAACCAAATTAAAAGGTGTTTTTCTTCCCCCTCTTCTCTGTATTAACCCATGTGACGTAAGGACTCGGTTCGGAGGCTGCATTGCTGCCCCCACTAAAGTCACCCTTGGAAACAAGAGCCCTTGAGAATAGCCTAGCACACAGTGAAAGGCTCTTTGCTACAGTTTATTTAGGTGGAAATAATTTATTAAAAAATCAAGGAAAAGAAAGAGAGATTAGAGACGTTAAAAGTATGTGGTCTCTGCTGTTCTTATTGCTATTGCAGGCCATAACCTCTAAAAAGTAGGGGCAGAGAGCTGGATTTAGGTGTGATTTTCAATGCAGTCAAAAATGACCAGTAAAACACACTACGATGCTCATGGCCATGAAAGCAACTACATCCGATCTGGAAACACACGTGAAGCAATGAGTAAAAGTTCCCTTTTTATGGGAACTGCTTTACACTGATCATAAACCTGAAGGATTTTCCAAGGATTAAAGATTCACTTGCGGGCTGCCGTGTCCTTTAACAAGCCTCTTAGCGTCCACACGGAGAGGAGCAGCTCCAATTCAGCAACTAGGCCGGGTCTCTGCCCGGCCTTCCCTGCAGCTCTAGGGGCCCCAAGGACACACTAAAGGCAGTGGTTCTGCTGCCCTCTTTAGGGAAATCCTCCACTAAAAAGCTCTTCTCCAGACCCAGCTTTTGTGGCGTGGATAATAATTAAAATTTTCGCTTAGCAGCATCTTGAAGCCCAAAGCAGCTGTGCAGCACCAGGCAGGTTGTAACATCAGGCCCCTCGGTCCATGTGCTGTCCACCTGCCTCTCTGCCCGGGCTCGGAGCAATTCCAGGCAGGTTTCTTGCTGCTCTTACACTTGTCCTCTACAACCCTCCCCTGCTGGAGCCGAGCAAGTAGGGAATAACAGCACTAAACACGGAGCTTTGACAGGACATCACATCATTTTTACTGGATTACTTCTCTGGCACAGCACCTAGAGCACCAAACGATTTGACACCTGTAATTTTACACTTGGAATATCACAAGGTATTCATACTGCGTTTGTAAAGTGGGATGAAAGCAAACCCTACATATGTTCCTATTCCATTGCTGGCAGCTATTTGCCTATGGGGAAAAAAAAAGCACTGTTAACATTAGAGAATATGTGGAAAACTAAAGCTATGGAAAAGAAATTATTAAATATCTAACCTATTCCCCTGCTAGCACTAGACCGCTCTCTGCAGCATGTTTCGGAGCGTTTTGTCCAGTCTGGTTTTACAAGTTTCACATTACTTTCCTTTATACCTCCAGCACAGCCTCGAATCCAGTGTGGTTGGTGCTGCTTATTTTCCTTGTCTTTCAGCTAGAAGACTCAATACTAGACCAGCTGTTCACACAGCATCTGCTCCAAAGGTACTGAAAAAAAAAATCCCTGGACTCTTTCCTTTGGCTTCAGCGGGCTGTGGATCGGGCTCACGGCAGGACGGGGAATACACTTGGTGTGAGGCTCAGCAGGCTGAGCTCGGCAAAGCGGATTAACCGTGCAGCTACCACCAATTATTGTGTCCGAGGGCGCTGACTCCGAGCGGTGCCCTCTAACGTTGCCAACGGCGACGCTTCCCACCCTGCCCAAGGTCGTGTGGGAGCCGGGGAGGCCCTTGGCCGCTGGGATCTTCTCTGCTGTGAGGGATCAAGCCCTGGCACAGGCTGCCCAAAGAGGTTGTGGAGTCTCCTCCTCTGGAGGTCTTCCCAACCCACCTGGATGCCGCCCTGTGTCCCGTGCTCTGGGTGTCCCTGCTGGAGCAGGGGGTCGGACTAGATGGTCCCTAGAGGTGCCTTCCAACCTCAACCATTCTGTGATTTCGTAATTCTGTGAATTCCCCAAAAATGTGGAAGGAATAATCAGCTTTTGATCATGTTTTGATTTTCTGCTCCAGCTCAGATCTGTTATGAAGTTGGAAAAACAATTTTTTATTAGTTTTGCAGAGGGTTGGAGAGAAGACACTGTGTACTTGACGCTCTCTGAAGTCAAGCTTCATCAGAAGTGTCTCAAATTTCTGTGTAATTTTGAAGCAGAGATTCCACAAGATATGGGAGCTGTACTCAGGCTTAAGTCCTGTTTAGAAACCAGTAACACTTTGAAGTTGTGAAGAGACAGGATTCAAAGCTTCTCTTGAGGATATCTTAGTGTCAGATTTGGTAGGTTTAAATAGCAGGGCATTTTATGAGCACCTGAGCAGCAATGTTTCTTGGCCTTCACTATGGGAATAGCTGAGTAAAGAGCAACCAAAAGAACAACGCAAATGGTTTTAAGCCATACTTCCCCCACTTGCAGCAATCCAGGTGCTCCTATGATTATTTACCTTTAGCACTTAGCAATTTGAGAGCTGATTTATCTCGCTATTCCAGCAGAAAATGATCTGCCTTTCTGTTATTTTTCACTCAGACTAGTTCGTTGAATGGAGGGCTCAGGGAAGGATGCAGCAAATGCCAGAACTGGTGCAAGGCAGGCAGAGGCATGACCAAGAGCAAGGGGGGCAGGACCAGGAACTGCCACCTCTGTAGGTGACAAGGGGTGAAATCTCCTCTGTGCATTTTGGGGAAGCACAGCCTTGATATAAGAACATGTCACAGGATGGGAAGAGGAAGCAGAAGGGAGAAGTGGAACAAGAGCAGGTGTTTCGGAGGGGGTGGATGGCAGAGGGCAATCTGAACAGCAGGAATCTCATAGGTCTGTGGAGGATTTCCTGGGTGGAAGCATGAGCACATGCAGTTACCTGCAGCATGGCTAGGAACCCATGCACATATATAATCCATAGGCTACCAGCAGTGTAGTTCCTTCATTAAAGCCCTCCACTGTGAGCACAGCATCGCTGCGGCTGCGCAGCACGGCCAGAGTGAACCTGCCTTTCCTGGAGAGCTTTGTACTTGCTATGCATTACTGGGCAGCCACGCTCACGTCCAGCTCCCAGACACACAGCAGCTACTTTAGAGGGATCTGCTCCCTAAGGCTCCCAGAGATCCAGAACCCCCAGACATATTTATGAAGTCTGCAAAAATCTGCCTAAATGGGATTTTGAGGCAGAAAGAGTAAACGTGTTTGGGATGAGGCGGCACAGCTCATCCTGGAAGTCCTTCCCTACCTGTGGAAAAGCAACTATAGCACAGAAGTCCAGGAACGTGGATGCAGCTGAAGGCAGGGCTGGAGCTGATGCCTCAGACACTGCTCCTACCCTCTCTGCTGATGCTGTGCACCATAACTTCATTTTGTAACACAGGTGAAAGGACTGGCTTTCACTCAACAGGAAGGAGCGAGCCATCTTGCTGAGGAGCTTCCCAAACGGCTCCTGCTGCTGTGGCCACTACCAAGGCCACGTCAGGAACTGACTTTGGGTCTAGACACCTGTGAAGAGAATAACTGTAAACTAACCGAACTCACGGTGGAATTCCTGTGAGAATCCACCCTTCTCTCTCCTTTATATGGGGTTAGCTTATAAAATCAATTAGTCACATACCTCACAGAGACGCAATACTTAATTAATATTTGTTAAGTGCTTTGAAATTCCGATGGAAGGCATCCTACCAGTGTACACCATGACTAATGCAGTGCAAGAGCGGTGCCAATGGTGTTGCCCAAGCAGAATGCGAGAGGGATACTTATTCTGTTTCTCATATAAAAGGGGGAAAAGAGATGATGAAGGTTGAGGAAAGTGTTTTAAAACTTAATTATCGTAAAAGAAAAGGGAAAATGGGGGACTGACTAAAAACTTTCAGTGGCATTTACTGTGCAGTATACATTAACTCCTGCCAAATAAGAGAGAAAGCCTAGGGTAAAATCCTGGCCTCATTCAAGGGCATGGAAAACACTTCACCAGCTCCACCGAGGCCAAGATTGCCATTAGCCTGGCTCATGATTTCCAAGAGATGTCCACAGCATCCCGTACATGGTTCCTTGTACTGCTCTGCATGGTTCCTTGCTCACAGCTGAGGTTGAGGAATGAACCTCACCAAGTCAGGGCATGTTTGTCATGCAAAAGGGAGTGCTCAGTTTCCAGCCATCCTTCCACTGCAGCCCACATTTGGAGTAAATCTTTCCACTGTTTTAATGAACTTGGGATCTGAACCACCTCCTACTTGAGGTCATAGCAAAACTCTAATTAAATGCAAGAATATATGGAGATCACTGTAGATTTTTTAATGAAAGGGGGAAAAATCCTCTGTTTAATAGGAATTGTAAGCCTTATATACCCCAATCATTTATTCAGAAGCCTGTGGAACCTGAGGAAAAAAAATAATAGAAATACAGGCAACTCATTTTTAGTCATGCAAAAACTGGAACATTTGTGTTTCAGAATTCAAGTTCTCTCTACCCAGCAAGGGAAAGACTGGGAGCAACATACCACTCAACACTCCTGAGAAAGGAAGGGTTAAAGAGCACATTTTCCAAAGGGAAGCCTTGCACCTGGGAGGCTCCAAGGAGAAAGGTGATAAAAGCAGCAGGTGAGGGGTGGCAAGAACCAGCATAGGGCACCTGAGAGCTCCCAAGGGAGCTCCCGAGGCTGGGGAGGGTCGTTCTACAGCTGGAGTCTACAGATGCTTTAGGTAGGAGACTAAGTGTTTAAAAGTGTGTTAGGATACAAGTTTTTTTTTTCTTCATATGACTGAAGCCTGTTATTTGGTGTAAATGGGACTCTTGGCAAACTATTACTTGTCTCTTCTCTGCACCAGTTTCTGTTGGGCATTTCTCAGCTTACCCTGTGCTGTACAGGGAATTTCAGAGGTGCTATTTATTCTATATCATCCCTTAAGGCAGACTTCCTAGCTAGGCAGTGTTTAGCAATGCTGTGCTGCAACCCTGCAGCACTTGTGTTAAGGTGGTATCGTATCTGCGCTGCTGCCTAGATTGTTGTGATTTAAAAAAAAATCACATATATAGCACAACTACAGAAGAAAAGTTGCTAACAGCCTTTGTAAATGGACTGCAGGCTCTGGAGCAGGCAGGCTTTGGGTTTTCTCTCTTAATCCTTGTTGATTTATGGCACTAATAGACAGCTCGGGTAGAAGGCAGAGAAATGCTCTCGGATGCCAGGGTTACTCTTAGACAGCTGCAGCTCTCGTAAATTGTGTGCAGTGCTCTGTTTGCTCCTCAGCAGAGGATTTTCTCAGGCTTCTTCCAGGAAATCCAACAGTAGCTGTAAGTGCTGACAGTTGCTTTCTAGTTCTAGTGGAATAAACAGCATCATCCATTAAACTTAGTAGCCAAAATAACTTGGCATATGACCTAAATCATGTTGAAACTCTCAGAATCCAAAGCCAAAGAAAAAAAGGGATACAGCAAAAAGATAATCCTGATCTTTGTTGACAGCAGGTTAAATGCTTCATATCGTAAGTCATGGGTAAAGAGTGTTATGTCACTGTTCAGGCAGTGATCCTGTGTCTTTTTTCCCTGAATGTTCATTAAAAATTTCTGTACTTGCTGGATCAGTAGCCACATTAAGCAAAGGTTTCTTTGCCGTCTCCCTTTTATTATAGCTGGGGCTAATGATGGACAGGCAGTATAAAGGAAAAATGACTTTGTTGACTGCTTGGCAAGACTGCTTTTAGGGAAGGCTTCTAAAGAGATGCTTGCTGTATGTTTTGGAGCTATTTAATTTTGGGGAGAGGCCAACAGAAAATGAGATCATGTTGTACGTAAGTCAAAGAACTTTCCTTAGTGATGTCTGTGTAGAGCCGATAAGACCCAGAGGATTTTTAAGACAATACCCATTCCCAATTTTAAGGTTTTAAACAAAACTACTGCACTGCTAAATAAGCTGTTACATGACTTAGTCTCCTCAATGTGAAAACATGGACCTTATTTCTGAATTTCACCTCTCTCTAGCTCTGATTTTCACCCACTGGTTCATGCTTATTCTGGCAGGCTGAATGACTGAGCCCAGTAGAAATCTCTAAAAATACCTCTTTGGAGATCCACTGAATTGCCTCTAAACGTGCTCCCTCAGTCCTCATCAGTCTTACCTAGCGTGGTTTCCAGAGGCAATTCTTGCACATCTCTTTTTAATCTTAACCTTCAACAGCAAAAGTTCTCTGCTTATTTTATTGCTAGCACTGTCTTCACCGTTCCCTCTTATACCATGAGGATATCAGTCCACACTTCACTGCTAATCTGTTTCCCTGTTATGTGCCCAAGCCTGGTATTCCTTTTACCTACAACAAGGACAAGTAGCTCTTAAAAGAGCATTCTACTCAATATACAACTTGTACATACATTTGTATACACCACATTCCTTAGTGTTGTCTCCCACCTCTTAAAATCCCTGCGCACGTTACCTCATCAACAGATGAACATTTTGCACATTACATTAATTTTAATGTTGTTCAAATGTGTCCCTCTTTTCAAGCAGTCTAGAGCTCTGTGCAAGCAACTACCCCTGGTTTATTCCCTCAATTTGTGGTTTTCTACAACATTATATGAGAAATGCTAGAGATTCTTGTGGACCCCTAAAAGCCTGGAAAGCATTAAAAGCTGGAAAGTCCACGAAGTGCTCTTTGGGACTGTTAGACTTTTATTGGATCAAAATTCCCTACGGGTGTTTCCATTCCCTACGGGACTCCCTTCTAATGGAGCCCTAGTAGATCCGTGTCTCTGTGATGGAAAGTCAGACTGATGTCTTTCATAGATATGAATATTTTACCTACATCAGCGAATAGTGCAGATCTGTAAATCAAAATATCTGATGCTGAAGGCTCTGTTCGCACTGTGTGGGTTTTGGGAGGATCCTTGGGACTGGCTCTTGTCTAGTCCTATGGCACCTGCTCGGAGTTGGTGGGCATTTGGCCTGCTCCTCACATGCAGCTCCTGGAGCTCCTGCTGCAAGAACCTCGGACCAAGCACCATCCATGGAGATGATCTGTTTCAAAACTACATTCTTGGCCCTAACTCATTCACCATCATCAAAGCGAACATCTACATTAGTGCTGGAATATAGACCAACACCTGTCAGGCAGACAGGGAAATTACTGCTGGCATTAATGAAGTTAATCTGCATCTGGAGTGCAGCACAGAGGGATGTGGAAGATCCCTATCTCTTTGTTAGTTAATAATGGGAGATGCTTAAGCAGCCTTTCTTCAAAGCAGATACAGCTACAGATATGAAAAAGGAAAACATTTCCTGTTCACATGTCTCCCAGTTGGATCTACGAGGGGTCTAATAACATGAGGGCAGAACACATTCCCAGGCAAAGGATGACTGTACTTACTGTCTTTTAGTGCTTAAGTTAACAACAGGAACAACTTGATTTTCATTCCCTCCCTCCCCCTGCCCCCATCTGCTAAGTACTGAGGTTATACAGAATAATCTGAAACCATTTTCTAAGAGACAGTTCCAGAAATGGAGCCTGTGTATGTAGCGTTTGCTTGTGGTAGCTGTACAACCATTTAATGTAACTATGTAATAGCAAGGAGAACAAATTACCCTGCCCTGCAGGAGGGGGGATTTAAATACAACGAGCTGCTGCTGTGCAGTTCTTAAACAAAAGACTAACCCCCACTCCACCACATTAAAGTATTTTATCACATAACCAAAGCCACTCTTAATGCCAGCATGCATGCCCGAAGCGCTTCTGAAAGCAGATGTCAGCCTAAGTAGCCGGTGATGCTTTCCAAGCTGCTCACCACGGGGAAACCCTAAGAGGTAACACGGAATTGACACAGCACAACCATGTTGGTCAAGTTCTTGCATTATCAGATGGCTTTTATGAAGAATGCTCTCGAATGGTTTCTATTCCTTATGACATACTGAACAGAAAGAGTAAGTCTGCATCTTGGAGAGGTTACCTCCCACACTAGTCTGATGGTTGGGTAACTGTTGCTTACTTAGAGAAACTGAGAAACAATCCAGCCTTTTTTTAAAACAACTTTCTTGGCTATGCAAAATCACACTCTTAAGTTCTTGGCCTAGTCACTAATGGAGCTATGGACAAAACGAAAAAATCCAACCAAACTTCTTATCTGCTGAATATGCAAGCATGTCAATACCAAGTGTTCGTGCACATCCGTTGCCGACTTCTGCTTTTCTGGGCACTTCAGTCAAGACTCAGACAAGACATAAAGTCTCTCCACGCAGAACTACGTGAGAGCTGACGCGGCCCCCAAATCTGTATCTCAAGATCAATCATAATTCTCAGAACACGTAGCAAGTAGGTTTCCCATCACAACATCCTCAGAGCTGCTCCAAGGCCAGTCCTGCAGACTTTCCCTTTGGGTGAGCCACACCACTTAGTTGTAGCATGCTAAGTCTAGTGAAAATTCCCAGCATCAACTCTTCTTCCTCCCGCTTTGTCTTACATAGGGCTAAGGATGCATTTCACTCTTATTCTCTCTCTCTCTCTCTCTCATTTATTTATTTATTGCTTGCTTGCTTGCTTGCTACTCTGGCATTGAGGCAGAACCCAGAAACTTGAAGAAAAGTGGTCCAAAAAAGTACACTTCAAGAGCCACGCAGAGCTGCTCACTTCTAGGGAATAGCCAGCTTTGAAGTGAAATATGTGCAGCAATAATCCATGCACACTTCATTAATTCCAGAACTGTAGCAGCAAAGTGCTACTTAAAAAAAGCTGTAAGATAGTAATGGAGGGCTTGGGTTGTATTTAAATTTAAATCACTAAAGCTCCTTATCTCCATTCTCCATGCTTTTTCATTTGATTTACATGAGTCCAAATTAAAGCTCATCTAACAAAAAATGACACTTCACTAAGTTTAACCTCTTCACCCTCTTCTTGGGGAAAATCCTTTCTTCTTTAGGGAAAATAAATTAACAAATTATGTTATTTTAAACTAGCAAAGCAACAACTTATAAGAGGCCAAAATATCCCAAATCAGCCACGCTGCATTCAACGCACAACATGAAAAGTGCTAAGAAAAGTTATCCTGAGGACCAGCAATTCCTTTCGAGCCATAACTCAGAAGATTGTCAAAAATACTGTACGTTGTTATCTCCTCAACACGCACACATCTGTCTTTTCTGCATGAACCCACATTCAAGTGCAAAAATCTTCTATTTAGGCTGTGGTGTGAAATGAAGTTTCAGTTTACTGCTTAAATTTGTGAGCTAAACCCAAAGGACAAGAGGCAGCTTAATGTGGCTTTAACGCCCACATTTCTGCTGAAAAACGTGTGCTTGCCTCTTTTTCCTCCCTCCTGGTGGAGGGTGGATGCAGGTAGGTCACGTCTGCAAGCTGCAATACACTGAAAAATATATATTTTTTAAACACAGTGAATTCTTGATTTGATACGATGTGCTATAGAATAGAACAGTGGAATGGGGCCATCTTGCTGTGACAGCCTGCTACTACTCCAACCTCTGAAGGGGGCCTGGGAGTCATGTTATGTCTCAGTACTTTTATCAAAAACTGGCAGCCCGGCCCACTCTTATCCTCCTTGCTCACCCTTGCTTGTGGCACGTTAAGAGGTCATGTAAACCAGATAGAAGCCAACTGGTCTGGGTTAAAAGCAGGCGTTTGGTCGGATAGTTTCAGGTCAGATTGGGTCTCCTGTGTGTAGCTTACTAAGAAGACCTGAGTGCAGTATGTTCAAGCATGGAGATGCACCTATATAAAATAAAGGCCTTAAGAATGATAAAATTCACAGTAAAAAAGGGATGGGGGACACTTCTGTTTTAGTGACAAGACTGATCTTAAACTGGAAGGTGTTTTTATTTTTTAAGGAGGACAGAAATAGCTTTTTTCCCCCTCTTTATGTTATCATAATGACTATTAAAATTACATGCTTACGGAGCATCAATCACTCCTCAAGTCACACTTAAGTGGCAAGGCAGATCCAGCCCTTGGTTTCTCAATAGGTGTGCGAGAGACACCCTGTCTGATTTGCTTTAGATCAACCCGGTTCCTTCAAATCCTGCCAGCTGTGCTTCTGCCAGCAGTTTACTCCAGCACAGACATGGTGTCGTTTCCACCTTCCTGTGGGCTAGGTAGGGTTTTCCCCCTCTGGGCTGAAAGGCACCCCACTGGGCAGCATATATTTAAATATATAGATGTGGTCAAAAACAGCTGTGGGATTGTTTAAAAATGTTCATTTTGGGCTTATCAGGTTGTATTTACAGTCTACTAGGTAAATCTACCTTATGTCCTGTTTCTTAAAAAAAAAAAAAAAAGCCATATTTAAATACAAAATTACCATACATATTGTTCTTTTGATGGTGCCTGTGTGATTACTGCAGTCCCTCCTCTTACTCCCGAGCTAAACCTGCTTGTGTCACAGGGACCGGGGCACCTGGTTGCGCAGCTGCTCCGCACCCAGGCTACCTCACTAACTTCAGCACTGCTACTCCCTTTCTAATTTTGATTTTTTTTTTAATTATATTTATTACTGTTATTTTAAACACGCCCGCGGCTCCTTTTCTTCAACGCTGCTTTTCCAGGTGCCGTATCACCCCCCTCTTCCGCAGCCGCCATTTTGTGCGGCCCCGAGCGCGCGAAGCGGCGGGGGGGCGGGAGAGGGGAGTAGAGGGAGGGGTCCCGCCCTAACGGCCGCGTAACCGCCGTAACCGCCCTAACGGCCCCGTAACCGCCCTCCTCGCGCCGGGGCCCCGCTGCCTTCCCCACGCACGCTCACACTCACAGTGGGGCGGTCGGCGGAAGGGCTCACGCGTGCGCCGGGGGGGCCTCCATTGCCGCGCCCCGCGGGGCCGCCAGGGGGCGCTCCCGGCGCCGCGTGCTCCCATGTTGAAAGCGGGGGGATGCTTCCCAGGGGATTGCGCTGTTTCCCAGGGGATGTTTGGTTTGGGCGCCGCGTGTTGAGGTGTATTTGCTTTTCTCGAGTGCCTTCTGCTCTGTACAGCACTGGGGTATACGAGGCTTGCTGGCAAAGAGCGTTAGCGGCAGAGAGAGCCCTGCAAGGTTTTCAGGGCAAAATGCAGGCTCCCACATTACCTGCATGTTCAGAGACCCTAATTCAGGGCAAAATGCAGGCTCCCACATTACCTGCACGTTCAGAGACTAATTCAGGACAAAATGCAGACTTCCACATTACCTGAACGTTCAGAGACTGTAATTCAGGACACAGCCTTCCCACCTTCTCTTTCGTGCTATTTACTATTTTTTCACTAAACCCACCTATATTATAAAAACAGTAAAATAAAACAGCCTTTGCAAGCCTCTCTTCACTGCTAGGGAAAGACTTGGGTTTGAGCTTTAGATTCCATCTGAGAATCGATTCCACAAGCAGATAGGCATGTGTAAGTTAATTACTGCTGTCTTCTGTTTATCTTTTCACCTGATGGGTTTGTCCCCCATTATTGAACCACAGAACCTCGTGTTGCTGTTGGGAGTTTATTTAGGAGGCCTTCTAGGGCTGTAAGTGGGATCAGCATTTAGGCTTTGGCCCTTGGTGCCGTATGTGGACATCACTAGATGACAGGATCCTGAGTACCTGCGCACAGTAGCCTTGATTCGCGTGAAATTACATGATGGTTGTTGCAGTTTCAGTGCACTCTGCCACTATTTCCCATTACCTTATGCATGACATTTATTGTATGAGCTTCCTGGCTGAGAGAAGTTAAACAATTCTCAGTAATCAAACGCTTCTCACTTTGTGAGGCTGATTTGTTTTATTATTCAAGTAGTTTCCCCTTTTTATTTATGTTTTTGGCTTGTGATTGGCACTTTTGTTTCTGCCATTGTGTTTTAGTGCAATACTAAAATACAGCTAACACAATGAACTTTATTGAGTTCTCCCAAATACAACTTTTCTCCCTTGAACAGCTTCCAGTGGTTGTCATCTTTGGAGTGACCATGCTAGCCTGTATTACCTTTGTATTACTAATGAAATAGAAAGGTGGGAGATTGCTAGGTTATAGCCTACATCAGATACTTGTTAGGGTTTGAAAGGCCTGTAGGACTGAGGAAGGTGAGAGTGAGGAGAAACAGGACATAAAATGGCATGTCCATGACATGAGCCAGACAGAAAGATGTGAAAAGATGACAAAAAGTAGACAAGGAGAAATACAGCACAACTAGAAGGAAGTGGAGACAGCTGGTTTTAACAGGAGCTCTTCCTATGCTCATGCAGATAAGCCCTGCTGAAAGGCTGGTTTTATTTACAAAGTTATATTTTGTTTTTGTAACCTTTTTCCATCCTTCTCACTTACTACTAAGATCCTCTATTTACCTTCAGAGGTAGGCTAAGAGAATGACAGAGTGGTTGAGTTTTGAAGGATCAAGGACTGAAAGATCCAGTCCAACCCCCTGCTCCAGCAGGGACACCCAGAGCACGGGGCACAGGGTGACATCCAGGCGGGTTTGGAAGATCTCCAGGGAAGGAGACTCCACAACCTGCCTGGGCAGCCTGTGCCAGGGCTCTGGCACCCTCACAATGAAGAAGTTCTTCCTCACATGCAGATGGAACTTCCCATTTTTCAGTTTGTACCCATTACCCCTTGTCCTGTCACTGGCCACCACCAAGTTTGGTCCCTTCCTCCTTGCATTCTCCCATCACGTACTTTAAAAATATTGATCAGGTCCCCTCAGTCCTCTCTTTTCCAGGCTAAACAAGCCCAACTCCCTCATATAAGAGATGCTCCAGTCCCTCAATCATTTTTATTGCTCTCTGCTGGACCCTCTCTAGAAGCTCCACATCCCCCTTATAGTGGGGAGCCCAGAACTGCCCCCAATACTCCAGGTGCGGCCTCACCAGGGCTGAGTAGAGGGTCAGAATCCCCTCCCTCGACCTGCTGGCAACACTGCTCCTGATGCAGCCAGGATCCCATTGGCCTTCTTGGCCACGAGGGCACTGCAGGCTCGTGGTTAACTTGGTATCAACCGGGACTCCCAGGTTCCTCCCTGCAGAGTCCCTCTCCAGCAGGTCAGCCCCTGTACCTGGTAATCTGTCCTGGTACCTGGGGTTGCCCCTCCCAAGGTGCAGGACCCTGCACTTGTCCTTATTGAACCTCATGAGGTTCCTCTGTGGGCAGCTCTCCAACCTGTCTGGGTGTTCTGAATGGCAGCACAGCTCTTACACATTTAGCTAGTCTATCTGAAAAAAGTGCTTTTCAACTTCTATAAAAAACAGATTTCTAAGTGACACACAGTTCAGACCCAAAGGAGGATCTTGTGCCAAAAGCTTGTCTTCAGTTCCCAGCTATGCTTATTCCTTGAAGCCTTGTCCTTATTAGCAATGCTGAAAGCTCTACAGCATCCATCCAGTTTTGGGGGAAGTTTTATTGGTATTGAAGGCTACTCAGTATTTACAGCTGCTCTCTATGTTATTTCCATATGGAAAGAGGGGCAGACTCTTAGAGGCATCTATATATCAGCAGAACTACGAGTACGCTGGGAGCTGTGTACGGGGAATCAGGCAGAACGTAGTAGTACCGAAAAGTGTCATTGCCTGATGAGTGTAAGCTAACCTAAATGTGCTGTGAGTTTAGGCTGGAGAGAGGCAGTTCTGCCCTCCTGTTTGGCTGTGTGTTGCTCCCACCCTTGTTTCAGGAGCTGATGCATCTGGGAATGCGGAGAGGATGTATATTCTTTTCTAAGTTAAATGAGGATCAGGCAGGTTCAGGATCCTGTTGGGCATGTGGCTGTACCAGTGTTAGGAGTGTTGCTGAATCCAAAGGCTTGGAGCCACAGCTGCTTCCAGTCAGTCCCGTATGCATTATTTCATATCACAGCTTCCTATCACGTGCTAATTGATTCATTCCTTTACGCTAAACATATAGGCACGTGCTAGGCATTAGCAATCCCATGTGTTGAACTCGTGTATCTTTAAATGCTCTATCTCCCAGCCTGCAAGCCCTCCTTCATGTAACACCATTTGTGATACATGCTACAGGCCTTGCCTCTTTACTGCACTTAGAGCTTCCTACTGGTTCAGCTAGTCTCTAATTCCTTCCTCATCCTCTGGAGCTCCTCGTTTCTTCCCTCTTGCAACCACTTAATTAGAGCTGCTGCTCTGAGGATCAGCCCTTCGGCAGTTTCACAATTACCTGAGAGGAGGAGGAGACAGTTTGGAAACATCTTGCAATGTCTTGCATCAGGGTGTTAGTGTCAGGATAAAAGCTGTGCTAGTGTTAAGCTGTGCAAGGCCATGGGATTTTGCCTGAGTTAGAGCTCTGCTTCAGAAAACATGGCAGCAGAGAAGCCAGGGGATTCACTAATCAGAAGAAATTAATGGAAAAAGTTGAACACAAAAGTGTATCCCGTCCTGCAGAATTTCAGAATAAAGAGTTCAAGGAATCCAGAACTGGGTTGCTTTTCCTGAACCTTGTAGGAGGAAGCCTGATCACTATTTATGCCATTACTAGGTACACCTGGTGAGCACCAAGGTTTGCGAGGAACACATTGAGCTGAACACACTTGGATTATAAAAAAAAAAAAAGAAAAGAAAAGAAAATCTGCAGTTATTTCTCTTCCATTTGAGATGACCCAGGGCCAAAGTTGATCCTTCATACCTATACTGAAAGCGATACAGTTTGGGATGCTCTAGGAGCCTGCAAGCGCCCAACATGGGCACAGCATAATGGCCAGTTGGATCCATGCTGTTCACTGCAGGAGCTACAAACCAGGGGAAAACAGCCCCAGCCTTGCGGCATTTTATCTTCCCGGCCCCGAAGGAACCTGATGCTTGTGGATAAGTCATGACCGTGCGCGAGGAGGACGGTGGAAGGGGGTGTCCCTAGGGAAATGCCAGGGCCTGAGCACGGCGTTGTGGGCCGAGGCAGACGGGATCTTGAGTAAGGCAGCTTGTGTAACGTGGGCGGCGCTGCCCCCCAGCTGCCCCCCGACCCCCTCGGCTGCGCCACTCGGCGCCTCTTGCCTGGGAACAGCCCTGCTGAGGAGGAGGAGGAGGATCGGGAGGACTTTGCCCCACTCGCCCATGCTCCTTGCTCACGTTCCTAGGGAAGCCTGGATGCCGGTACCAGGCTGTCTGCTGCTGGCTACAGCCCGCCCCTGTGTGTCCTTATTGGATTCCTGGCCTGGAGGGTGTTGCTGCACTGATAGCAGCAGCAGGGAGAGCAGCAGGCGGACATGCTCCGGCTGCTCGCCCTTGGGTAGGAAGGAGCTGCCGGCAGTGGATGGGAATTAAACGGGATCACGTTTCGCCTGTGCACTTGAAGAGGTTAGTGGCTGTTAATTAATCCCTGCTAGCAGCAACTGGGAGTTGGAAGCAGCGCTTCACTCTTGGGGCTGCCTCCTGCCCTCCCGAGGTTGCTTGTCACCAGTTTCCCCCTCCTTTGCTGCTGTGAAGGGATGGGGGGCACAGAGAGTCTTGGAATTTGTGTTATCCCCATTGCTCCGAGGACAGGTGCCCACCAGAGTGAAGGGAATAGGCCACAGCTAAAGCAGGGCTGGGGGGAAAAGGGGTTAAAAGGCAGGGGAAATAAAAACTGAGAACCCCTTTGTTTGGAAATGTGTCCGCTGTGTTGAAGTGCAGCGTTGGTTCATAAATGATACGAGTGTAAACAAGTAGTACCAGGGCCTGGCCAGGGCGCTGTGTGGGGACATAATGACAGTTCATTCAAGACCTTTAGCACAGCGTGTTGTCTGGGCTTGCTTTTGGACCTGCAGGGCTTCCTGCAAATTCTGCTAAAATCCAGTGTTGCTGGAGATGTTTGACACCCCTTTGAAACAGACCACTAACCTCGTGCCTCAGTTTACCCATGTGCAAAGCGTAGGTGATAGTTTTTCCCTTTTGCAAAGGAATGTGGTGAGACTGGCGCTGCTTGAAATATTCCAGGTAGCCCATGCTGGGAGAGAGGCAGTTCTTAGGTTCTCTGATCCGGGGTAGAGCTCCACCTGTAAAATACATAAGCATTTTATTAATATTACTTTTGCCGTAGTCACAGCAACCACTTTTTTCCTAACTAGCTTAGAAAATATATGCTTGTTTCCATCTAAACACAGTGGAAGATAGGCTCAGCCTTTATATAACTTTCCTGGCATCAGGCTGTACTTCTGTGCTGGAGGGTGTTCAAACAAGCTAGTTAGTGTTAATTAGAGCAGCTGCTTACTGAGCTGGTTTTAGGCAAAATAACTTTCATCGGGTACTGGGGGCAACAGAAGATGATAATGTGGTGCATCAGCAGGCTCCTTGCACTGGGCTGCCAAATTGTTTTTCCTCTGGTGGAGATAATCATTCAACTGTTGGACAGTTAACCGAGTGCAGTTGCTAGCCCAGAAAAACACAATGCTAGAAACTGGTGACACAGGGTTTGAGCCTCTTTCTGTGGTCTGTGCCAATGAATGAGAAAATCCAACAATCTGTTTTGATAATAGGAATCCATTGTCAAGTTTTAACTTTCACAAACTACAGAGAAATTTGTTAAACACATTCAGGGAAGTAGTGAGGCGACAGCCTGGCTAATGAGGTTTCCAGTGTGGAATAAAATATTCTTCACAGATTATAGACCAAAAACTAGGATGTTCCAAACAAATATTCATTTTAGTTCACCAGTTTGCCTAATTTTATATTTTTTATCTCACTAGTTTTGGAAATTGAGTTGCTATTTGGAAGCAACTGGGAGTTTTAGGCCAATGAAGGGTGGCATGTGGTATGGTTAAAGGAAGGGCAATACTTCGGTTGTGTGGCTAATATAGGGAATCTTTATTCTTAGTCCTCAAACTTAAATCTAGTTCTAGTTTGTCTAGTTTAGACAAATGTCTTCAGTATTCAGTGACTTAAGAGAGTAACCTCAGCGTATGGGAATGCCGTGAGCAAAAGGCCTGCTTCATCTTTGCTCCTTTTCACAACTTACCATGAACTGTCCTTGATGAGACCAGTAAAGGTGAAAGGATAAATGATCTGAACAGCTTCTGAGTTAAGACTGGAGTCACTTCCCAACCTGTACTTGGGTGTCAAGATTTCAGTAAAATGGAGAGTGAGAAGCACAGGGATACAGCAGCTTTGGCAGAGATGGGAACAGCTCCTACACTAACGGTTTTCAGGAACTGAATCCTTCTGAAGATTTCAGTTAGTGCTCAGTATAGTAAGAGAAGTTTCTCAATAACGTACAGTACAAGCATAGTACAAGGAGTTAAAAAGGTTATTTCATTGACAGGGAAGGGAGTTGGGTTTAGGAAAGAAAAGCAGTTTAATCCTGTAGTAAAAATATTGAGAGTATATGGGTCCACTGAGGGTCTCTAGGTTACTGAGGGTCTGCCTCCCTGCTGTGTAGTTGGCTTTCAATTCACGTGGAGAAGTGCTCTCCACACAGGGCTGAGCTGTTGGGCTTACATCTTGCAACTTTATGAAGTAACTGTAATGCTGATAAATAGATGGGTACGGTTGGTCTTCCCAGTTAGGCAAGAAGAGCTTTGGCTCTTTGTTTAACTGAACTTAAAACATTTTCTACAGACATTTGCAACCCAGAGACTTATCTGATCTACTAATTAGAAGAAAGTGCAGAAAACACCTGCCTGGGAAAGATAATGAAACGGAATTGCTAATCCTGTTATTCCAGATGGATGGAATATACCATGTAAAAACAGAATTGAACTTTGTCAACTTGTGCTCAACTGTTAGACTAACAGAAGGGTTTTTGTGGATAATTTTTTTCTCAGGATAGTGTTGTAAGCCAGTCAGAAGGATCCTGGTCGGGGCAGCTAGTTTTCCTGTTATGTTGGCATGACTGTGCTAAACACTAAATTAGAGGCTGCTCTACATTAGCTAATAAAGCAAGCTCTTCCATAGCTCCAGTCATGTTATTGTGTTTATTAGCTTTCTCTTTTAATGAAATACGTAGGCAGAAAATGTGAGATTCTTGTTGTCTTGTCACTACCTTTGTTCTCTGAGTGAGACCAAGCAAAAGCTGTAAAAATTTGCAATTAATAAATAATCACAGAATCTCTGAAAAGGAGAGAGTGGTAGTACAAGACACAAGGGGAAAGTTGCCACCTTAGTCATTCAAGTTGAAATGCCTTGGATTTTTTTAGCTATTCTAAAAACTATAAAGACCTGCAGACCTGCCTACTAAAGCAAGCCATCCTTAGAGATTATTTAATGGTGTTTTTTTTTTTCCAGATTGCAAAGTAGATTAGCAGCAGATGACTGGCTAGCCCATTATTCAGTGATGAGCTTAGAAGCTGTAGTGTCTTGCTCAAACTTGTCTCTGGAGTAATTTGCTGATTTTTCTCAGGCATTTCCACAGTGTGTTCTGCTGGAAGTGTGAGCAGCATGTCTGTGTAAGTGTCTCTCTTTGCTTGGTCCTAGTGGCAGGTATAAATATGTAGGGGACTGAGCTTTTGTCCTCATCACATCACAGGTTCATAACATTTGGATGGAGAGGGCAAATTAGCTCCTGTTAACCTCTGTCTTCTTCTGAAATTATATTTCTCCTGGGGCAGAAATCTGTGCAGAGCCTGCAGAAGAGGATGAAGATAAATTCTGTACTGGTGGCATTTCATTGCCTGTTAATTGATGAGGTTATAAATGAGTGGTACGATCCTGCCATGGGAAGTGCCTGTAGACTTAGTCTGCTTCCATTACTTCCAATGTAACACAGTGTAGACCTAATTTTTCATAAATATTGAGTATTGATTACTTGAGTTTGCTGTCTGACTCTCCTGGACTGCAATATATGCTAGAATGAGGCCTGAAGTGCCTTACATTTATCCTCCAGAACTCAAGATAACCTGTGTCCATGGCTATGGCAAATGTTTGCTTTGAGAAACCTGATACTCATTTGGAAATTGCAGCCTTCTTAAATAGCAACAGCTAAGCTAAACTTTGCTCTAGAAATTCATCTCACTTTTGTTTTCTGGCACAGTAGAGCTATCCATATATTTAGTCCAGTGTTCTTAAAGCCATCTATTGCTCTGTGGCTGGTATTTGCATTGGACCTTAAGAGAGAGGGCTGCTGAATAAATCTTCTGAAATAAACGGGTCAGTTGTTGACTCTAATCACTGTTTAGAAATATCAGAATTCTGACAAGAGTTTTCAACCCAGTCTTTTCTGGGTGGGTCATGGTGGCAGAAACCTCTACCTAATAATATTTCTAATATTGGTGCAATGAAAGCACAGCAAGAGAATCATAAAAAATACAGGACTACAGCTCGTCCTGTGCTGCTTCAGAGAGGCAAGATTCTCACATCCTTCCTACTCCAGTTGGCCTCATAATTATTTTTAATACCCATCTCCTTATTTTTATCTATGTGTCTGTCTGGAATGAACTTCTACCCCTGTCTGTGGAACTAAAATCCCCTTAGTCAGGAGGAAAAGCTGTCTGGCCTGGAAGCAAGTGCACCCACAGCTCATGGCCTCCCTGTCTGGCTCCCAAGGTGATATCTGGCCACCCTGTTGTGCCCTTTTCCGTGACTCCAGCTAATCCCAAGCCAAGCACAGGGGTCTGAATGGCCTGTGCTCGCAGACCACTGCAAACATGTGTTGCTTAGAGATGCTGTAAAGTTCCTCTGCCTTCCTTATCTGCAGCAGTCTGACTGGGCGGGGGCAGAGCAGGGAGTCGTCTGATACAGAAAGCAGACATCTATAAAGACTTAGAAAAATAAATACCCATCACAGAAATTATTCTGAATTTCACACCCTGAACCTAAAAATGCTTTGTTAATTGAGGCGAGCACAAAGGTTTTTGAGTGAAATTTAGGAAAGTGTAACGCTTTTTTACCAAGATTTAAGAAGAGCAGCAAGGCTGACCAAACTAATGAGCACCCATGTCCTTACATATGTTCAAAGGGCTTTTCTGCTCCCACTGGCGGTGGCTGTGGTCCAGGGTGGCCCTTCTGTTTGTCAGAACTTGATGTCCTCTGGCCACTTTAAGGAATGGTGCAATTAAGAAAAGGAACTCTGGAGGAGAACGGAGTTCTCTTAGGAAGGTAACTTCAGGGTAAATCTCAAAACTCTCCATCACTTCACCCAAATACTGCTGAAAAAGTGAAGCTTTGAAGAGCAGTGTTGTTTAAGCATCTTCAGTAATTTTAGGTTTTCTATAGACCTATAGGGGATCATGAACTTCAAAGGCTAATACAGGTCTTACCTAGTGCAAGGAAATTTAACAGAGTCTCTAGAGCTGATGCTACCCAGGGTAAACTGGCTAAGTAAGTAGCTTATCACAAGCAGGGGCTTCTGTTTGCTCGCTGCAGGCCACGGCTTGATGGCTCTTGATTAGATTTCTCTTGGAGCGTTTCTGGAGCAATCAGTGTGAGGATGGCGCAGGTGGAAAGAGGCAGGGAGCTGTAAATTGGAGCTGCTTTGTAGCTTGTTCTTTGCTAGCTCGCTTTTCCTCGGAGTTTCAAGCTCCAGGCCTGCACATTCAGGTTTGGAGGTGCAGGTTTAGGCACGCGCCAAGGCGTCCAACTGGACGCACAGATCCAAACTGGGGGGGAATCCAGGAGCTGCTTGGCATGGAAAGTGCTGCTCTGCTCACCGAAATCGTGGCGTTTCCTGGGGGAGACCTTGCAAGGGGAGATGGGGAATTTGTTTTCGGAATGCGCCCGGTTACGCACAAAGTGTTGCTCTCGCCAAACATTTGCATACGGTGCAATTGAAGCACCGTGGGAAAATACCTTAAAAGTAGTCCTGTAACCCTTGGGTAAACATGCCTTATTCGCTCTAATTTTTAGCTCTGTAAGGCAAATGGCATTCCAAAAGCTCCCTCTAGCGGCTGATATTTCGATGGAGAATTTCAGTTTCTTAGGATAATCCTCATAGGTAAGAGGGATATCTGAACCACACTGAGTTGCAGGCTGGCACTTCCTGAGACACGGGGCTGCTGCCCGGCCTCTGCTCTTCCTGAGCATTGTGATGGCTCATAACATAAAAACAGTAAAAACAACGAGGGGGCTCTAAAGGTAAGAGGGATTACTCCTGTTTTTTTTTCCTCTCCTCCTCTCCAGCAGTTGCTGCAGGTGGCAGTTTTCCAAAGCTTAATGGGAACGGAAAGCATCCGTTGCTTTTTTCCAGGCCCCATTTGAATGGCAGACTGATAAAATGACGCACGTGTTCGCCATTGCATGCATCTTTTTAAGGTTACAATGTTATGTACAACATCTACTTCTCAAGTGATCTTAATCTGGTTAAAGAACAAATGCTTTCCATCCAAACCTGTTCATTTTAGAAGGAAGAAAACATTTTTGACAGCAACTTTGAGGGAAAAAGGTTACAAAGAGACGTTTTTGGCCAGCTGCATTTGCTTGCTCTTCAGAGCCATCCTGCTCACGGTGCAGAGTGAGGGTTTCTCCAGCCGTGCTAAGCCCCGGCTTTATAGTGGCTGCAGCTCGGAGCAGCAGGGAGGGTGGGTTTACGTTTTGGGTTAATCTCAAAATAGGTCACGCTGTCGCTGGGATTTGGTGACCTTCCGTGGACCGGAAGATAGATATCATCTCCCGGGGTGAGTCCATAAAGATATTAACAGGATGTGCCGGTGGCTGGGAATGTGGTTTGTTCTTGTGTCTGCTAATATTACACCCAGCAACAAAGGCTCCTATTTCTTAGTGAGCAGATAGGAGTATTCTTGTTAAAATCAGCGGGATTGCTCGTGATTAAAGCTAAGCAGGCATATAATTCTTTGCAGGGCTGAGATTGCAAACAAATTTAGTAGAAAGCAACAGAAAGAAGAGAGACATTTGCTAGTTGTGCATTGTAATGCATTATTTTATTAGTTATTTGAAAGCAGACTTGGTTATGGCCACTTTATAGATCTGGTTTATGTGTCATTCCTGAAGGGGCTTGGCAGCAGAGAGACGTTTCCCCTGCTTTGGACTTGGGCAGGATTGAGAGGGAAGGGGAATACAATTTGCTTGCTCTAGGTCACCCAGCACATTTTTTGAGAGAAAGTAAGATGACAATCTGGAAATGCAGCTTCTTGGGTCTCGTTTGGATTTTCTGATGAGGAAATTGCTTACTTACGGAAGGCAAACCCAGGGGTGGATGTAGAAGTGAGAATCCGTTTTGGAACATTTTTCCATGATTGTCCATCATCGCTTTTGTTCGGGCTCTAGCAGTGGTTTGGAAGCCACTCCTGATGTCGGCAGTTACCTGTCCAGCACTCGGGAACGTATCAAGTCTCCCTGGGTGACATGGAGAGAACAGATGAGCAAGAAGGGAGTGTGCTCAGATTCCTTAGCACTTCCCAGCCCAATTGCTTGACCTCTTTTGTTTGGGTTGAGCTGTGTGTCCCCCAAAATGCAGGTAGGATTGAGTAGTCCAGTTGTTTTTTTCATAGAATGTGAGAAACTGTTTAATTTATAAATTAAACAGAACAGCAGCATCTGTGTAAGAAACTGATGTGTAAGCAGAGCCTAGGTACTCTAAGCGGAGCCTTAGACATGCAGAGACTCTGCTCTGGCTTCATTATCCTACGGGGAGGGCAGGGGATGCGGGGTCACAACACAGGGATCCGCTCCGAGTTCGGCTCCAATGGTTCAGGGCTTGCAGGAACATTCAGCGAGCAAAGGGAGCAGCTCAGGGGAGAGGCAGAGCAGTCTCTGCTGCTCGCTGGTGTTTCACACACTTTGGGGAGGGGAATTAGCACCATTTAGCTAACATTAACTTTACCCAGGGTAATAATCCTCCAGCCTGTGTTGAGGCACAAGTTGGTGCTGTAGCAAGAATTTTGTTTCTTCCCATGGAGAATTTGGACCTGTGAGTTGCCGGTAGCTCCATACCATGGATCGCTGTCCTGAACACTCCTCAACCCTGGGCTTAACTCCAAAGTAACAACACTCTTCTCCTTCTCTCCCACTACCACACACAAATTAACTTTCAACAAGTGTTACCGAACGTTAAAACCCTAAGCAAATGTTTGTGAATTGTTAGTGGGTCTCCTCTCTGTACTTTAATTCTCATGAGCCACCTGTAAGCCCTGGTTAAAGAACAGCAGTGATGAAGCTGTGACCATGTGGAGTTGTATGTTTACTCACCTGAGGTTCACAAGGCTTTTTGCAATTCACTCCAGAGCACTCCCTGAAACCTTAATACGTAACTCTTTAATAAAAATGATATTTTTATGAAATAAAAACTAAGGCCCTTCCGAATTACAACAGAACTAGCCAAACCGAGGAGAACTCAACTGCTCTGCTCAGATCGCCCCTCTGTAGAAGTGTGTGTCTTTTTTCCTTGGTTATTTCACAACCAAATCTGAACCACAGAGGGAGACTCTGGACAGGGAAGAGAAACAGGGCAAAACCCAGTCGTTTCTGCTCATGTGTTGCTTCCAGCCAGTTGTTCACCCAGCAGTGCTGCAGCTGCCAGCCGACCACCTTCTCACGGCACTTGTGATTTACCCCTCCACGGGATGGGGAATGGGATACATGATAAACTCCAGGTTCTTTCACACTGCTGTGTAGGATCTGTGGATGTTGTGGTGGCCCTGAGGAGCTGCGGGCTGCGGAGAGCAGCCAGCCCCCCTGCTCTGAGCCAGGACAGCTGGGGACGGTAGGTGCTGCAGTCAGCAGAGTTGGGTTTCAAAAGTGATTTTTAATTAAAAAAAAGAGTTTTCCTTTCTGCTCAGGCTCAAGTATTAATATTGGAAATGGTATTTCCATTATAAGTGCCGTCATTTATTATTAACCACCTCAGTATTTCTGAAAACTGTCTGTTTGGCACCTGTAACATAACATCTGGCCATATGTGTTTATATTATCGACTTCAGCTTTGGCAGCCAGCTGGAAAACCACATTTTAATCAGAAATGCTGGGCACAGAGGCATTTATAGGAATATCAGACTATGCAGGTGTGTTGTTCAGGTAGCCCTTAAAGGCTGGGAGAAAAGCTTCTTGTGGTGCCAGTCAGGTGAGAGACTATTTCGTGATGTGAAAGCTGCTGCTTAGACCTTATAGCTCAAGAGCCAGGAAGTTGAACCAAGCCTATGTCTTCTATGCCTAAACGTTAGGACCAGACCCCGTGTGCTTGCCAGGAAACTGGGTCATGAGAGAGCTGCTTAGAAATAGGGCTGTTGCTAGATCAGACAGTACCAAAGTTCTCCCAGGGAAAAGGGAGAAAACCCCCAGGTGTTGTTGGCTTCTTCCAAAACATAGAGATAGCAAAAGGACTTGGCAGTGTTTTGAGCCTATTCCTCTGTGGCTCTCATTTTCCCCACCATTAATGTTTTAAAGAGAAGCAGCAAAGGGGCAGAGCGTTGGCTGTTACCTCTGTGACTATCTCTCCCACAAAGAGAGACTTTTCTTTATCTCTGGGTTGCAGCAAAGGCGACCAAAACACAAACTCCCACTCAAGCATGCTAGTGTTCACACAATTATTTTTTTGCCTTTGGATAGGCTTGTTCAGGCCTTAGCTGCGCCCAGCAAGCAAAGCACTGGAGCACATCTAGTGCTTGAAGTGCCTAAGTCATTCCTTGCAGAGCAAAGGTTATTTCTGCCTTTGAATCATCTGCTGAACTGGAGCATTTGTGCAGTTCTAGCCTTAGAAAGGAAAGAAAGCAGAAAAAGTCTTAACCCAAAGGCACCCTGTGGAATTTCACTGCCCTTGCTGCCTCCTCGCAGCCCTGCCGGGAGCCGCGGCAGCGCTGGTGCTCACACACGGTGCCGGCCCTGGCTGCCCGCGGCATCCCAGCTCCTGCTCTCGCTGCTGGGCGCCTGCCTGGAGCGTAGCCAGCAGAACCCCAGCAGGGTCGGTTCTGCCAGGAGTTCTCTTGGGTTTCCTAGAAGCCAACTTGCATTTAGGGACCTTTGCTCTGAGGAGGAGTGGGAGGCGGCTGCCGTGGCTGTGTGTGTTTAAGTGTGTTCCTAGGTAGTAAGGAGGGAAATGGAGCATACCAAGCGCTCTGGCCTGAGAGACCTACGAGTTTAATATAAGCAAAGATCTGAGTGGTGAGAGCGGGCTCTGGAGAAGAGAAAATTCCCAGTGCACTACTTAGGGCGTTAGATAGTTCTGCTGTTGAACATGCAGAGGTGAGATAGCCTTGGCCGTGGCATTTTCAGATTAAGCACTCATAAAGTGTCTGCAAGTCCTCAGATACGTATGGGTATAAAGTGCTAGTCATTTGAAGCAGCATATTTAAAAGGACCAGATTGGGAGCGCTTCAGGAAAGTCTCCCACATCAGTGTTCTGCCACTGCAGATGAAATTAATGGCAAAATATTTTGATTTCTGATGTGAGTCACTCATTCATACCTGTGGGAACCAGCCCTTGAAAACTGCAGGGAGGAGCATAAAGCCGGTTGAAATAAACTGTATGAATATACAGCAAGAGCAGGTACCTTCCCTCATCTTGCAACAGCTCCAAGAAGGGCGTTTATGTCCTAAGTAGGGTGTTTATTCTCAAGTTCCCTCCTTTTGTTTTGCCCCTTTGTGGAGCTTTGCCCCTTAGGAGCACTTTTGCCTCCACTTTTGTGCAGTTTTGCCCCTTAGGAGCATTGCACAAAACGCAGGTGAAGCTCACTTGCCTCGAGCTGGCCTCTGTGAGCGTTAGCAGTTTCGGGATGAAGGGCTCAAATCCTGCTGTGCTGCCCTGGGGAGGAAACTGCACAGGGTGCCACCCATCAGGCAAACTGCCTGAACTCTTTTTTCAACTGAAAATTCCAATTTTACTGTAAAATTTCCCCAGAATACTTCGCTGTGGAGCGCGTTTTGCCGCCAATTAATCACCTCACCCATGGAGGAACAGGGAAGCAGCAGGAGGTGAGGAGGCACCAGGAGATGTGTGGGGGTAACTGAGCCTCCCTGCTGGGGTTCTCTTCCTGAGGGAAGCCAGGCAGGGCTCCATGCTGCCGGCCGGGAGCGCCGGAGCTGCAGTGCCCAGGCCGGAGAGGCTGCTGCGAGTGGCGGCTACGCGCTTTGATCACCCCCGAGTGGGAAGGAAGCTCCTCCAGGATCTTCTCGCCAGCCCCGTTTCTTTCATGTGGCCAATTAGGGGAGGAAAAGGACGGAGGGAAATGCTCCTGGATGCTCTTTGTCGCACTACTCTGTGTGATCTTGCAATACGAGGGGCGTCGAGGTTCAGCAGCCTTGGAAATGCCACTGAAACCTTCCTGTCAAAGCCTTAGGCGAGGTCATGCATCCCAAGAAAAAGACACAGGCAGGCAGGCAGCTGGCAGTCTGCATTGGCATCGCCTTTGTGCTAGAAAGATGACTGTAACTGTTGTCCTGCCGGAACATTTTGAAATAAGGAGGAACCCAGAATCTCCCTATTTCCTTGTGTACGAACCTGTGTTCACACAGTCATGGGGACCGGCCTCTGTGGTGCGTGGGAGGTCCCCTTGCAAAGCCAAGGGAAGAGACGCGAGCGCTGCTGCTGCACACGTAGCTGTGTGCACGAGCCCGGGTTCTCCCATGCCCATGGAGCATCCGTCCCTCTCCGGGTGCGCGCCCTAGGAACCGGCGAAACCTCAAGGAGCTCCAGGACCCGGCTCGTTGCCATGGCAGCAAGTCGCGGAGGGACGGGCTTCAATCCTGGGCTCAAAGGATCTGGCTTCTCCCGCATCCGGCCCTGCTGGGGCATCACAACTTGTTCTTTGGATATGAAATCAGGCCAGCTTTTCAAAGGAGAAGGGAACGTTTGGATGTGTGGCATGCTGGGTGTCTGTTGAGAGATGTTTGCTGTTGACGGCAGTGGAAGAAGCTGCTCAGCTCCTCGCTGCTTCTCTCCCGGGTTGGGGGCCGGCACCTAGGCCGAGGTAGCGGTTCTCACAGCAGCTGTGGAGGCTTCAGAGGGGTTTTCTGCTGTGTGACTCCCAACGTCAGCTCTGCTAAAGGCAGCAAGCAAATATGAAGAGCTAAGGACTGCAGTAATTTTGAGCATTTCTGAATGTAAGGTAAGCCCCGTTCTGCAGCTGGGCTGCGTCCGAGTCACAGCTGACCTGGTCCTTATTCACACTGGAGCCCTTTAAGAATCTAAATTTTAAGGAATTACACCTGCAGAATTCAGGAGAGCAGGTCCTGGGTTGTTGATGGATCTGCTTGGCAGGATCCCATGGGAGCCCTGGAGGCTGCTCTTCAGCTCTGACCTCCTCGAAACTCAAACGTAGAAAGGAGACCCACAGAGATAGAAGCCAGGAGGAATTCCCTGGGAGAAACATAGGGATGTTTCCCAAGCTTGCATAGATACAGCTGGAAAAGCCAAAGCTCAGACGAAAGTAGGACACAAAGGGCAACAGGAGGACTTTTGTGGGTACATTGGCAACAAAGGAGGCTGAGGGAAGTGTGGGCCCGGGGTGAAGGTGCAGCCCAGCTGGAGGGTCTGCAGCCGGGAAGAGCGGCTGAGGGAGCTGGTTTGTTCTGCTGCTGAAGGGAGGATTTTGCTGTCTACAGTTGTCTGGCAGGAGGGTGTAGAGAAGCTGCCCCCAGACCAGGAGATGCTCAGAAAGACACTTTCTTACGAAGGTGGTCAAACATGGCAGAAAGGATCTTGAGAGGCTCTTGTATTTCCACCATGGACACAGCCAGAATGTGTGGCTGGGTCCTCAGCAGCCCAATTGGGTTGACACCTCACTTAAGTTGGGTTTAGATCAGACAACCTCCTTCCAACCTGGGTTATCCTGTAATTCTGCATTGTTTTGGCTGTAGAGAAAAATGGGTGTAAATGAGAATCCACCCCTGACTTCTGCTTGCAGATGTAATTCTCCACAGCTCCCGTGGTGGGGACCTTGCTGTCCTTTGCTCCTCTTTGCTCTCTCTTGTCCCTGGTGAGCAGTGTCGTTGTGCTGTACCACAAATACTTGATAATGACTCGTCGCTGTAATCCCACTGGAGATCTCTTCCAACATCACTCCTTTCTTCTCTCATATTAAACAACTCACTGAATGTTTTACTCTTGTACAGTCTGGCATGTACAAAGTAAGCCGAGTTCAGAAGTGACAGGAATATATATGTAGTAAAGAACATTTTGACATGGCATGTGATTGGGTAAGGGCTTTTTTTGTTATTATTATTTTCTTTTTCACCAGCTGATGTAGTTTCTTAGCAGCTCGGAAGCTCTAGCGCTGTGAGAACTGGCATAGCTGTGTTGCTGCACCCTGATCCCATGAGCCGTGCTTACATTGAGCATGGAAATGCCAGCCAAGCATCCTGGCCAAACTAGCAGTGGAGAGTGTCATCCTGGCGCTGTGGGGTTTGACAACTGTTACAAAAGGGGAGGGAAAACTTCCTGACCCCCAGTGTCCTGGCTGTGCCGCTCCGTGGTGTTAATGCCTGTGGATGAGCACGGAGGAGCCAGTGCTGCGGCCACGTGGGAGGAGAACAGAGCTGGTATAAAACTTTGCGGGCTTTGCAGAACCCAGCTGGGCTTCTTTCCAGCTTGGAAGCTGTGGTATAAATAGAAGGATGTCTCCCTTTTGACGTCTGCCTTCCTTTCATAGAAAGGAAGATGTTTGTGCTAGAGCTGGGGTTGAATAACTGCTAAATGCCACTCGGAAGGCCAGTCGTCTGACCTGCTGAAACCCCTGAACAGCGTTTCAATGGGATGTGAGCGGGTTCAGTTCCTTGCAGCATCACATCTGCCAGCTCCTTGCTGACAGCTGGACTGGGTAAAAGTGGGGTTAAGGGCTAGTGCAGCCCCCCAAAGGGCTAGTGCAGCCTCCCATGTTCCCCCTCCCCAAAAGTCATTTTTTTGCTGTTCCATTGGTCAGGTTAACAAGATGTTTGGGACCGTCGTGGTTGGACTTGGAATTGCTGGCTTAGCACGGATCCGAGATTTGATGAATCCGATGCCTTCCAGCCCTTCTGAGCACCTGAAACTCTTCGGATTTGTATCCAGGTTAGAAGTTTTATCTGAGCTTGTTTAATATTTGTAAATATGTGTTGCAATGTCTCTTTTTTCCCTGTGCACTTGCCTTTGTAAAAGAGAGGACTGTTATTTGAGGGGGAAGAGAGGACATAAACACCTGATGTTTGGTATTTCTCTTGCACTCACAGCACTCTGACAAGGGAAAGTTGATGCACATCTGCCTGTTGTTCCGAGTATGAGCTAGGAAATGAGCACAGAAAATCTCTGGAAGGGGAACAAATAGGCTGCCTTAATGAGACACTGTGCAGATTTTACTCTATTTACAGTAAAAACTATGAGCCCTTCTCACTGCAGGATATATGTGATTAAAAAGAACGTGATTCTGACTGAAACTCACTGCAGGTTCAGGATGGTACGAACTTGTGACAGGAACGTCAGTGAGCTGATATCTCTGTGAAATGTATAGAATAAGTTTGAGGAATGTTTAAAGTGTTACAAAAAGAAAAGTTGAAATATATGTTTTTATATCCTGACACTGTGAAATAAAATTCTGTTTTTTTTAAATCAGATACTGAAACTGTAGATTTTTTGGAAGTAAATCCCAATCATTTAGTACCTACAGTGAAGTTCCTGTTAGAGAGCAGTGTTGCTCTCAGCAGCTCGGAGCAGCGGCAGGTTAGCAGGACTGTGTCGCACAGACACCTTCCCCAGAGCATTCCTGCTGGGCCGCCTGCTCCATGACAGCAAAGCAGGGAAGTTTTAAATAGTTAGGTGCTGCTAGCATGGATCTCGGGCTGTGAATGTACTTTTTTCCAGCTATATTTAAATCAGGCAGTCAGAGCTGTTTGAGACAGAAAGGATCCATTAGGTCATTCCCTTTATTGCCCTGCCAAGCAGGGCTGCAGCCAGCACTGAACGACTTTAATGACAGGGTTTCCACTACTTCTGTGGGGAAAAACAGAGAAAGACGCAGTTCAGAGACAGCTTTCCTGCCTTGCTGGAAGTGCTGCACTCCTCTTTGCAGCCTAATCACAGGCAGGCATTACCTGCCTTTGCTTTCACGTCCAACTTGTGGGATGTGTCCGGTAGAATCACAGAATCTTCGAGGTTGGAAGGCACCTCTAGATATCATCCAGTCCAAGCCCCTGCTCCAGCAGGGTCACCCAGAGCACGGGGCACAGGGCGGCATCCAGGTGGGTTGGGAAGATCTCCAGAGAAGGAGACTCCACAGCCTCCCTGGGCAGCCTGTGCCAGGGCTCTGTCACCCTCCCTGTAAAGAAGTTCCCCAACGTTGCCAGGGTGTCTGCTGCAGTCTTTGCCAGAGCAGCAGCCTCCTGGGGGGACGCGCTCCTGGAGGTGGCCAGAGCTCCCTCCTCTAGCCCTGGCTCGTGTGCTCTGCACGTAGCATCAGGTTAAAACTGCTCTTGTGTTATGATGCTTCTTTACACAGAATTCACAGAATCACAGAAAAAAAAAAAGATGCACAGTTTCTATAGTGATACCATCACCTATTTATTGACCCATATATATATTACATATTGTATATATCTATATATTGACCCATATATATATTGTATATTATATATACATGGATCTAAATATATATATAATTCTTATATATTTAAAAATATAAAAATATATAGATGCCCTTATATATTATATACTATATGTTATATACTGCATAAATTATGTCAAATAAATATATAATATATATAATTATAGATATAATTAAATATATAAAATATGTAAATATTTTTAAAATATTTAAAATATATTTTTAAATGTTTTTATTTACATATTTAATATATTTAAATGTACAAAGTATTTAGTTAGTTAGTTAATTTTGTGCACTCCACTGCTCTCTGAAACTGCTTATCTCTTTTCTGGCCACAAACTTCCTTTTCTACCCATGTTTTGCCTACTGGGACTGTGGGCATGGGAACAATTTCAAGTGTTTCTGCACAGCATGTAATTGGGAAGAATGGACTGTAATGATATGCCCTGAATGTGGTTTTGTGTTTATTTTTTGTTTATTTTGTAAAAAACAGGAGAAATCTGGGCGAAATTAATGAGGCCAAACAGATTAGCCTAGAAGATGCCCTGAGAAGCAAGGATATCCATGTAGCCTTCATCAGCACGGAGAACATAAGTCATGAAGAAACCATCAGGTATTTGGGTTTGTTTGTTTGTTTGTTTCCCTAAAAACACGGGGATCGTGTCTGCCTTAGAGCACTGCATGGTTGAGATTAAGATGCACTCCAGTCTCATAATTTCACTCATAATTCTCGAGGCCTCTGCATGGTATACAGGCAGTTTAAAGCAGAATTCAAAGCCTTTCCTCACACATCAGATGGAGGAAAGATTCTGTTTTCCTCTTTGATGCCTGGAAGTCAGAGTTTACAGTGTTCAATACTGTTGCTGCAAATGAATGAGGTCTGTGGTGAAAGGAGAAATAAAACTGAGCTCTTCTGGTGCTTGAAAAATGTGATGTAGCCACAGCACCATCCTGCTAGAAGAGGTGGCTTTTACCTCTGTTACTCCATATTGTTCAGTTCTGCATTGAGGGCTGACTGCAGAAGTGAGATGCAACAAGCACAGTGGCCAGAAATATCTCCATATAGTTTTGAAACATGAAAACAGATACAGTTGTTAAAGATTGCTGTTGTATCTTTCAGAACGTTTTTAGAAGCCGGGAAGCACGTCCTCGTTGAGTACCCCATGGCTTTGTCTGCTAAGGCAGCCCGTGAGCTCTGGGAAATGGCTGAGCAAAAAGGTAATGACATTTTTCTTAAGGATATAAACAGTACTTAAACACTGGGTAGCACAAAGGGCATCTGACAGGGAGCAGGGCCCAACTCATGGTGCTGCCCAAGGGAGCAGCCGAGCTAGGATTTAAGATGAGTGCCGATGGGGAAGCCAATGCACAAATGTTGAGCTTAGAGGAAGGTGTCTTTACCCACACTGGTGCTCTGATCCCAGAGTTTGGGCACTAAGAATTTGGTTAAGAGAACTGAAGTTCTGCTGTTGCGATAGTAAAGCACTTAAGGAGTGTAGCTCTTGCATTTGTGCACTGGTAATAAACCTGGAAGCAGCCCCCTTAGCTTCTGGTGTTTGTGGCATGTGCTTGTCCTGCACAGTTGTTGCTGCTGTTGTGAAAAAGAAAGCTTGCAAGAAAGCTTGTTTCTAGGCAAGATCTCTCTGTTTCTGGAAAGCACTTGGTCCTTTCCCAGCAGCACTGAGAGTCAAAGGCTGGCAATTCAGTTGAGGCCAGGCAGTGGGATTTTATGGAGCCGTAAGAAAAGAGAAGGTGCTAGACAGGAGGAGAGTGCAAACTGTTTGGACAAGCTGCGCTACTTATGCCACTGCTTTTTAAAAAAATTCCTTTGTGACTTTGTCCTACAGCACCAGAGGTATAGAATTTCCAGCTTTGCCTTTTCCCTGTACCAACCCCAATTACTGGCCTGTTCCTAGCCAAATGGCTTCCCATTAAGCAGAATTTATGCCTCCTTTCTCAAAGCTGCAGCAGTTACTGTCAGCAACTAAATCGACTCTCTTGGAGACCATCCAGAAAAGCCTGTCTTGAATGAGGGCCAGATTCAGATGAGCAGTGGCTAGCCTTTCCTGCAAAGTAGCCCAATTAATTGCAACTCCTTAACATATTGTTACAATCTGGGTCTAAGCTTTGTGCTGTGTTTTTTCTTCTTAATCTGCTTTCCGAATACCCCAGGAGGAAGAGTGTAGAACAGAGAAGTATGAAGGGAAAGAGGCCAAGAACTCACCCTTTACTTTGAAGACTAATGCTTCAGCTTTAGTTGGGTATTTGGGTTCGTTGCAGAGTTTAGCTTAATCACACAGTGGTTAATGTTATTATAGACTCTGCTTCCTGAGACTCATGAACCCAAAACTAATGCCTCAGCACTGAGCCCGAGTTTGATTTTTCTCCTGACATCATCTTGCCAGTCATGAATGAGGATGCTTTTAAGTGATCTCCCTCTGGTGTTTGTGGAAGCTTTCACTGCTTTTGATTCGTGGAGAAAGCTCTTATTTGATCTGGCCTGGTTTTTGCTTTTCTTAACAACAGATAAAGTCCTCCATGTGGAGCACATTGAACTGCTGACCGAAGAGTACAAGCAGCTGAAAAAGGAGGTGGCTGGGAAAGACCTGGTGAAGGGAACGTTACATTTTACAGGTCAGTACCTATGAGGAGACCTAAGTTTACTTGATTTCATCCACCCACTTGGCAGAGGTGCCAGCCCTCCTTAGCTTTGCTCATTCATTTAAATGAGAGCCTATAAAGGGGCTAGAGATATCCATCTTCTGAATGTTTCTGTGAAATTACAGAACTATCTGAAAAACACTTTTCCCTTAACAACTGCCCATTGCTTGGTTCATCTTTGTGCTACCTCTGCTGAAGAAAGCACACGTGCACCTTGTCGAGTGGGACAGAGAGTGCTCCTCATCTCTGCTGCACTGTGATGACAGGGTCCAGCCCCCTTCATTCATGCAGAGCAAGACAGGCCCTGGGCAAGTGTCCCAGTTTCCAGTGGAGGTCTTCACTCTCGTGTCCAAGCCCACATCACTTCAGCCTTTCCTGCACAAGGTCATGTTCTCCTTCCGATTTCTCAAGTGTTTGTGTTGCTGTTGTACTAGGGAGTGTCCTCGATGAAAAGCGAGCAGGATTCCCAGCTTTCAGTGGAATTGCCCGACTGACTTGGCTGGTTGACCTTTTTGGAGACCTCACTGTTACCTCAGCCACCCGAGAAGAGCAGAAGGAGAAGAATTATTCCAAAATGACAGCCCATTTTCAGACTGCAAACAAGAAGTGAGTAACAGTCAGGCTGCTATAGTAGCTTCTGCAGGAATTCTACATCTTCTCTTCCTTCCATGAAAATAACATGGACTTATAATGCTTGTACTAGTGTCAGCTCAAGGTTGGGAGGGAATGACACATATTGGACAGAAGTATAATGAACTGAACTAAGTTTAATGAAGGGCCAAGATGATAAATTCACTTCTGACTAGTGCATAAGTCTGAAGTCCTGAAGTGCCCTTGGATTTTCCAAAGCAGGGCATTAGTTTCTTTCTAATTTCTTGTCTTTTTGTTGCACTAGTCTCATGCTGCAAAATGAAGAATTTAACAGTCAGGAATTACATGTCTGTTTGTTCAGTCATTACTCTGTGACTTTCTGATTTGCATTTTATAATAATGAGGTTAATCTGCACTTTATTATATGATAACAATAGCCTTGCTATAAACTCATTTATTTGTAAGTGGTTTCTGAGCATGAGGTAATTCATTAGCTGGGGTCCTATACTGGATCCTGAGCACTCAGCTTAATCCTAAATCTGGTGCTGTATTTTGCTGGAAATTCTCAGGTTTGGTCATTGTGGGTTGTTCACATGCAGGTCATGCCTTTTCAGATGGCTTAAAGCCACCTATAACCACAGGCTCCTGAAAAAAAGAAATAATCGTCTGTAGCACAAGATATGTGGGGAGTGGAGACTCAGGGCTCATTTGGGCTGCTAGTTTCGCTAGAGCTGAAGCACCAGGGAAGCACTAGCAGGCTCAGGCAGCTCCGGCAAAGCCCACTGCAGCTTGTCAGGCCTCTGCCCTTTAAGCCTTTGCTTCTCTATGAAACATCGGTGCTCTTAGCAATGTGCTGGGAAGCTGTAATGAGCTCTTACCGAGTGAGCTTTGCATTGACTCCAGCAGGTGGAACTAGCGGGTGGCTCAGCGTGTCTGGTCTCCGCTCCATCCTCAGCGGCTGTGGGTGGTGTCCCTTAGATGTAGCACAGTTTCTGAAATCCATATATATTTTTCCTGCTCTCTGCAGCTAGCAGAGGGCTGCCTTCCTTTGCCCACTGCTCCCTATTTGTGTGGGTCAGTGTTTTGCTATCATTAGCATTCCAGGATCGTAGAATCGAGGAATGCTTAAGGCTGGAAGGGACCTCTAGAGGTCATCTAGTCAACCCCCCTGCACACGCAGGCACACCCAGAGCACGGGGCACAGGGCGGCATCCAGGCAGGTTTTAAAGATCTCCAGAGAAGGAGATTCCACAGCCTCCCTGGGCAGCCTGTGCCAGGGCTCTGGCACCCTCACTGTCAAGAAATGTTTCTTTAAGTTTCTGTAGAACTTTTGGTGCTTCAGTTTGTAGCCATTTCCTCTAGTCCTGTTGTTGGCCACTGCTGAAAAGAAGCTGCATCCTCCTCTTCACTGCCTCCCTTGAGGTATTTATAGACACTGATGAGGTCCCCCCTCAGCCTTCTCTTCTCCAGGCTGAACAGGCC
>JAUBOD010001026.1:808734-858688 GCA_032353885.1 Nothura maculosa
TGTCTCATGGTCAACTTGTCGTCCACCATGACACCCAGGTCCCTCTCTGCGGGGCTGCTCTCCAGCAGGTCAACCCCTCATCTGTACCGATATCCAGGATTATTCCTCCCCAAGTGCAGGACCCTGCACTTGCCCTTGTTGAACGTCATGAGGTTTCTCACTGCCCAGTTGTCCAGTCTGTCCAGGTCACCAGGGTCCCTGGTGCCGGCCTATTTTATGCCTCCGGGATCGGTTACAGGGCTGGCAGGTTACCCAGTGCTCTGGGGTGACCAGACCTCCTGCTGACCTTCCTGCCTTGACGTCAAAGGAGGGACAACACGGGAGAATTCAGCCCCCCTCTAGCAGCTTGATTCGCCCAACTTGTACCCTTGCTGTAGCTTCTCTGAGAGGTGTCCCATCCTTTTTGGGAAAGCTGGAGCACCTAGCCTTGGATTTGTGCCCGTGCTGGCTGCTGCTGTGTCTCGGGGTGAGCTTTGGAGGGGAGTGCTGGCTTGCAATGCACAGCACTCCCAGAGGTCACCTCTGGCTCTGTTATTTTTCCAAGACAGTCGAGCTCACGGCCTCTCTGTGCTAAACATGGAGCAAGCCTGGAAAAAGGGAAACCTCTGGTGACAGCACAGCTGGGTTGGGACCGCAGTTCCTATCCCTGTGTTGCTGAGCCTGGATTCAGCAAATGTCAAAAAGGAATTTTTAGCACAAGCTGGAGGGAGAGCGCTTTGTGCGGCCTCTGTTTCGGTGTTATCTGGAGGTAAGGTCTAGCTCTCCTCCAAGTGCAAAGGAAATAAAAATTATTGATATCTTCGAATCATAAAAGGGGATATTTGAAAGAAATAGGACACATTTTCTGAATACATATTCTGATGAATCTGATATCTGATGATAAACGTTTGAAATGATATTTTGTCAAGATCTAAGCTTGCAAAAATCTGATGAAAAGGCTTCAAACTCAGCTTCAAAAAACTCATCTAGTGCATCTAGTGCATACTTTCTGCAGAAGCTGGTATATAAAATGCTGATTGAGTGACCCCAGGCTGCTTTCACGCATGGAACCAGCTTAATCTCTTCTGCAAGGGCAAAAAGAGGATTTTTGTCCTTCTGGTTTATTCAGCCAGTGCAGTCCAGCCACTGGGGCCACTGATCATCAGAGGAAACTGGGAAGCAGAAAAGCAGAAAGTCTCCTCTTCTGGACTATGAATAGAATTTAGCCACGAGAGCTCTGCTAGTCTAATATCTGGAAAGGTGCAGTGACCATAAACTGTCAGGGTAGTTTCTTTCCTGCAGAAAGTGCTTCCTTTGTAAATAGGGTAAAAGGGAAACACATTTGTAAACTTTATTTTCCTTTAACTGAGAAGCATGATTAACGTGGCTGTATTTATTTGTCAAAAATTTGGGGGTTATTGCTTCTAAATAATATTCCCAACACTTATAAACTAAGAAATAATATCTAATATATCAGTATATTTTTAAATAATAAATATAAATAATATTCCTAACACATAAATAAACCCATAGCTAATAATAATACTTAAGAAAATACTTGGATACAATTCCCATAATGGATAATCATTTTTAAAAAGTAGACGTTCTCACATTTCTGAAATAAAATGCAAACTTGTTTTTCAAGCTACATAACTACTTAAATAATGAGCACAGTTAGTACAATCTTTACAGCAAGAAAGGGCCAGAACTTACTGTAGCAGTTGGAGTTAGTTGTGAATTAACATGTTTTGGTTACCAGTTAAATAGAATGAATATGCCTTTGGTTAAAGAACTAAATGTGCAATTGCAGAAGATGATAAATCTGTGAGTGACATCAAGATTTCCTGATCTAAATCAGTCATTTTAATCACTTAGATTAAACCCTGCTTGCTCTGCCTGGTTGTGCTTGTGGTTCAGCAGCTCTCCCAAGCTGGAGCAGGAGGGGACATTAGCCTGAGTCCCATTGCTGACGTGCCTGTGCTCCAGAGAGCCCTGGCGAGGTGGCCCTGTGCTGGCACTGCCCGTTCTGCACCACGCACTCCGTGTGTTTATGTGGCAGGAGGGCTTTGCTTGTGCTGGCCCTGTGGTACCTGTGCCCATACCTGAGATAAAGCAGCCCCCAGCAGCAGTGACCTGAACCTCCCTGGCTGGCCGACATACATAGAAACGGTTGTGATGAGCAGGAGGAAAACGCCGCTAGCTCCGAGCCCTGCCTTGGACCATGGTCCACGTCAGGCAGCGTTGATGGAAGAGATGAGACCATGAGAAGCTCTGAGTGCTCTATGTTCCCCAAACAGCCTTCTGGCTGGCAGTGGCACGTTGCCTTGGGACCTCCTGTCCTTGCATTTAACAGTCCTGTGTGGATTTTCCGTCTGATTTTTTTTTTCCACGCTATGACATGAGTGATTTTTTTCTGTAGTTTAATTGTGTTCAGTCAGGTCCATCTGGTCTAAGCTTAATTTGCAGTTTCTGTGCATGGCATGAGGGGTGAGTAACAGATAATTTATATTGCAGAGTGAACGTAGCAACTGGCTCCTAAGTGGGCGAGGGGTGCAGGGGCCTGAGGGCGAGCGCTCCGCAGGGTGCACTCTGCATAGGCCGGCCAGGACTTCTTTCCAGGACTAATGATCCTGAAGATTTAGTGGGCTGCACTTGGAGAGAGATTTATTCTCTCTTGCTATCAATGCCCTTGTAATTTGTGAGTGGCAGACTAAAGTGGGCTGTAAAGGACTGTGGAAGGGCTATCAATAACCGAGGGAGAAAAATAGTCTGCATCTTCTAAACAGAAGCAATAATGAGTGCTGATTAATGAGCTGCAGAAAGTTAATGGTAGGGTTTAGGCAGCTGAAGGAAGAGCAGGAGGAGAGAGGTTGTCTGTGCCTGCGCTGAGGATCGTTTAGCAAGAGTTTGCTGCCTTGGGCCATGATGTAGGGTTTGGTAAGAGCTTTAGTAGCCAGTGGCACCAGCACCTGCTTAGAGGTGGTGGCTACCACTGCAGCTCATCACACACTGTAAGACAAGACTTTGCTGTAATTAAGAAAGTCCGCCCTTATTCTTTCCTTTGCCTGCAGGCAAGCATTTAGAACTAGAACTTTTTTTAATTTCCTCATAAATGCTCTTGTCTTTTCTCTCTGCTCCTCCACATTAGACCTCTGACTTGGATTGAAGAAAGAGGACCAGGGATGAGACGTGAGAAGAAAATCAACTTCTGTTTCACAAGTGGCTGCCTGGAGGAGCTCCCGCAAGCCCCGAGGTCTGCTGTGGGCCTTTTCATGCAGGATCAGAACCTCTTTGCCAAAAAACTGCTGGGCCAGGTATCCAAGGAGGAGCTGGCCGCTGAGAAGTGGCGAATTCTGCGGTGTCTCGACCTTGCAGAGGAGATCCAACAGCACTGTGAGCGCACAGAGAGGATAGGATCCTGAGGCTGCTCTCGGGGAAACAGGCATGTGGCAGCATGAAGGGTGTAGGGCTCCTCATGCAGTTCCTATTTCTGTTTTGTTACCTACTCTCTGACTAGTTGTGATCCTGTGCCCTCTGGGTGGGCTGAAGAGCCTGGGCTTTAGCCAGTGCATTGTGGTGTGCACCAGAGCTAGACAACATGTTGTCCTGTTCTGCCCTGCCAGGCATATAGGAACCAGGAGCAACAGCTTTGCGTATGGTTGCTCCCAATAAATTCAATAGGAAGTGTCCCTAAAAGCAGAATCTGGAATATGGCAAATATTAGACATAATTTCCTCCATTTTTTCCCTCTTCTTTTTAGATATGTCTGAAAATAAGATACATGTGGCATCATGTAGAATGAAACAGAGTGTTGCCTTATTGGGGTCTGATCCACTTTGCTTGGTCTGCAGAACTTGAGCCATCCTGACGTATCATTCTAGATGCCCTGAACTATTCTGGGTGTTGGCTCTAATTAGTGTTTGTGCCTTTGTTTTATATTGGAAATCAGCCAGCTTCACACAGAATCTGCAGTGGTATCAACCCAAAATAAAAGAAATGTTTTGTCTCTTAGTAGATACCTTCTTGAATTCACTTAGTTTCTCTGGTACACTGTACCAACATAGAAATCCATTTTTTATCCAGCAGACAGAAATTAGTGCAGTACCTTAATGCATCATCTGCCTGCTCTCCGCTGTATTTCATTGCAATGGAATATACAAATATTTTTTTCTTGCACTGAAAGCAGGATGTAATTGTTCTCATTTGTGTTCTGTATCTGATTCAACACATGAACAGATCACTCTTTAAAAATCGTATATATACCTAAAAAAGAGAAATATTACACACTGGTGTACACTGAAATTCAGTGGAAATAGTGATAAAAATAGAACCAAACTTTAGGAACTGGAGCAATTTGCAACTGTAGCCATGCAAACATGAAGTATCACACCAGTGGGATGGATGTTGGGCACTGTATCCTTGTCCAGAGTTGCCTATGAAGACATTGTCACATCCCTGAAGAAGTTTTAGGAGAAACCCAAGCAGTGCACAGAAGTGCTGTGCAGTGATTCCTCCCCCTGCCTTTTACTTTCTAATTACAGAATCTGTCTGTGTTAATGTAGCAACAAACTTCAGTGTGTGCAGTTGGGGTGCTTCAAACTCAGGAGGCAACATCTCTTTATTACAATATCCTTTGGGCAATTTTTAAATAAATGTGTAAACATACAAATTGTAAACTTACATGTATTTAATTACAGTCAGTCAATACTAATATAAAAGTTCCTTCCTTTAATCATGTTTATGAGAAATTTGATGCAGTTCAGGTAGAGTTTGGGGGAGGAAAGGCTGGATATTTTTTCCCAAATCTCTCAGATTCTAGGAGCACCTTGAGCTTGCTAAATGAATGAATATTGCCTGTAAATTTTCTTTAAATCAACTCTGTCTTGTTAAAAACAGTGGAAAACCTCCCGCTGAGGTGAATGGATTGAGATCCACAGGAGCTGCAAACAGGAGGTTTGTGTATGCAGATCATGTGCTTTTCACCCAAATGGACACAGTCCTCAGCACTCACGGTGGCTTCTTTACTTCCTGAAGGACATTACTTGAGCAAATCTGGTGCTGTTGAGGTGGGGAGGGATGATGGAAGTTTCATGCTGCCCAATTTCGATGCGAAATACAAAATTCCTGTCTCATGTGAAAATGAAATTAAAGTCTGCTGTGGATATGCAGCACCGAAGGCCTCCTGTTTCTTGACCAGTTCTTCTGTGGGGTGAATGCCATTCGTACTGATGCGAGTGCAAGCAGGTCACAGAGGAGGGAAAGCAAAGGCAATAGGAAGTTACAAGGCAGTTACAGGCAGCAGAAGGAACCGCGCTTTCTGTAGAAGCTCGTCCCTATTGAGGCACCCAGGAGAAAGGGGCCAGTTTGGCCGAGCCAGCCCAGGCAGGTACACGGTGCTGGTCCGTCCGTGCTGCTCCTCACATCTAACCCAGCTGCTGGGTGCCCGAAGTGCTCATGTTGCTTAACTGGGTGTCAAACTCACCAATAAAGGTACTGGAGCTCCAAATCATCCCTCTTAGTCCCGAGTGGCCTTCATTAGCAATTCCCACTGTCTGCCATGCACACACCTCTATCCTCACTGTTGTTTTGCCCCTCTTCAAACCCCGTGAAATCCCTCCAGGGATTGCAAGTGTGATCCTGTTGGAAAACTCTCACTGTCTCCCCCTCGCGTTTCAAGTTTTGAATGCAAGAATCTCAACCCTCTGAGAAGGCTGTGACCTTATCTCCATTTGTGATGCCTCACACAAGAGTCCAGCCCTTCTGGTTTCAGTCTGACTCCTTGTCCCTGAGTTCTGGCAAATCTAGAACTCAGCTGCGCGCGTCCTGTTTCCCATTTGACAATGGCATATTTTGGTGACCTTTTTGAATCCACTAAACAGAAATGGATATTGCTATTTCCTTCATTTATTAACATTGACAGAAGAGTTTTTCATGCGGTGTTTAATGTCATCTGAACCCAGGCCATTTTTGGAAATGTGAAAGCGTGAAAAAACAGGTACAAGGTGTGACATGCACAGGTCAGTGTATCACATTCTCTGTAAGTATGCAATTTGTGCTTCTTCCACTGAGAAGTGTGTTCTATCAATGCTGCTTGGTGCTACAGAGTTGCCAAGGCTGCTGTGTGGAGGAGGGATGCTATCTGTGCTGAGGCCTGGCCCTGGCAGATGAAGTAGGGGGAGTCATTAACTTGAACAGCTTTGGTCTGAGCAATGTGCTGGCTGAACCCTAGGTGAAGTGGTTTGATCCAAAGACCTTTTCGAGGGTTGAGAGATCAGGAGAGCAGAAGATTTCAAAGAACAAAGCTTGATCTCACTGTGAGGCCTCGCCAAGCTGAGCAGGAAGCTCCGGTTGAGGGAAAGGAGGCGGATGTGATTTTTGCACGTGAGTTTATTTGGGAGGGCTGGGAGCAAGGATCCGATTTAATCCTGCGGCTGCCGTCTGTATGAGGTGGCAGCATGAGTCGAGGGCAGCTGACCTGCAAGATAAAAATCTTTGGGGGTTTCCAGCTCGAGAAGGCAACTGAGGGAATACAGGGTGAATCTTGTAGTTATTGCATTGAGATCTGTGACCTGTGTGGTGCTGAATTATGGAGTCACATGAAAGGGGATAGCAGAATGGCTGGGAAGAAGGGAGAGAGAAATCACTGTCTGTGCCTCTTGCACTTGTCCAGATTTGGGTGATGAGACGAGAGAACAATAGATTTACCACATTTTGTTATATTTATGTATTATTGAAAACCACATATGTTGTAATACTGGCTAAAAGCAGAGTGCAAAGACATTAAAAAGATCAGAACTTAAGAAGTGTGGGTTAGTCAAAACTGTCTATTTTAAAGTAAGTAGTAGCCACCCTTTACTCAGGCACCTGAGTGCAACTGCAGTGTGACTTACAGAAAGTCTTCACGGGTCTTCCAGCAGCCCTCAAAGGCCTTGGAGCTGCAAAGACCAAACTGTACAGTTATTTTCAGCTCTTTCTCGTGTTGCCTGATCCCTTCAGGTTAGCGGTGAGGCCCAGGGCCTCAGGCCGCTCGCGGGATGCTGGTGAGTGCCCCTCCAAGGGCAAATCGAGCTGGACGTGCAGCTCTGCAGCACGGAACGCGCGGAGCCGCGTGCTCGAGTCCTTCACACAGCAGCGTTCACTGCTCCCCGAGGGCCATGGTATGTGCTGAGCAGTGTTCATAAAGCGTAACACCAGGAAGCCCAGGATATACAGCAAAATAATAACCCTGGTCTTTTGATAAGGGAAGCATGATATCTAGTTATCTGAAGTGCTGCAAACTGGTACCTGTTTAGGGGTTGGTGTTTTCTGAGGATTGAAGGATGTTGCAGGATTCCACCAAGAGACCCATTAGGAGGCTGTGTTCATGTGAGGGGCTCAGCACAAGCATTTTCAGTGCCAGTTTCAGACGGGACTTGGAAGAACCAACCCTTGTGATGGGGAGGGAGGAGATGCTGTGCAGCACACTGTGGTGCTCTACAAAATCCCTGTCCTAGCTGTACGTGAGCTGTCCCGTGGGTGAGGGCAGGGTGGTGGTGTGACTCCATCCAGAGCTAGCAGGGAGCGTGTGGCTAACAGGCCACGACTCAGCTCTGTGCCAGCTCAGCTCTTGGCTTCTCCTCTGAGATTGCCACCACCACTAGCATCTTTCTCCTGTTTGCACTTGTCTGTTGGGCAGCAAAGGGACCCCAAACTTGTGCCACAGCTCCCTGTGCTGGGAGTTTTGCCTTTCTGGCTGACCTGGGCTGGAGAACATCAACAGCTTCCTTCTCACCGCTGAACAGAAGGACGCGGCTCAGGGAGGCCCACGGCTGCTGCAAGACAAAAATAGAGTCATCAGAAGCTCAAATAATGGTCTATAGGTATACGTGCTCTTTGCTACAATAATAATGTGCCCTTGTCTTATAAGAATGATTTATTTTGTCCGTTAGAAGGTTTCTGCTTCAAAAAACTTCTCAGAAATGCCATCCTAAGTCCCATTCAGTGTGAGCTAACTTTGTCACTGCTGTTATTGGCATAATCGGCCTAATAACATGACTGTCTAACAAACGCAGTGCAATCATACCCTCCTGTCTGATCACCAGTGAGTCACTGCTTTCCTCAGATAAAAGGGAACTTCTGAACAATACAGAAGCTTGTCACTAAAAGGGCTAGATTACCTCCACATAATGAATAGCTAATTTGCTGGATCCTTCATGCATAGGTTTTATTTAAGTGACAGATAATTAAAAATGATTTTCAATGCTAGGTTGAATATTAGCAGAAAGCTGAGGTAGAGCTCAGTGTCAGGAAGAATGTCCCTTTCAATAATCTATCATTTAGGCTATCTAAAATGAGCTAAAAACATGAACTGATACAGTAGGTATAGAGCCTGCATTAGTAGGATACAGAGTGAGTTGAACTATTCTTCAATTCAAATTCTCTTGTTAATTCAAACAGTCTCTTCTCCTGGTTTGGGAAGTGTTTTGGTTTATGTTCCACACCCTGTGCCACAGTGACCATTTCTCCAAGAGAAAGTGTGGCACTGGGAAAGCTGCTACCTTCTTTCTCTGTCGTTTCTCATCTACCAATACCTGGCTCCAGCTATATGTTCAATGAATGTATTTACTAAGGACTTTTAGCCAATGTCTTGGGCTGTAGTATCCGTTATTCTTCATAGTTCTTAAGTTCCTAGCTGTGTGTATATGTATGTGTGTGTGTATACACGTACATGGTTGTGTGTGAGTGTGTATGCAAGTGAAACCGGTGTTATTTCCAACCTAGCCCATTCCAATGGTTCCTCTGCCTTTGTAAAAATACATAATTGTAATGTTGAAGGCTTTCCTTTAGTCTCATTATTATTAGCAGTACCTGTAGAAAACATGAGTTTGACCATCTTCTGCCTTGCTGGCCGTGCTTTTTGCTTTGCATGATGCAATTCATCTCTGTTGCAAGGTTACTGTGCTCTCCGTTTGCTTCTCTTATAGTGCTGTCTCTTACTGTTGTACCTTCACCTCTGTGTGCACCTGAGTCTGTTGCTCATATCTGTTTTTTCACATGCAGGTTATGAATTGCATCTGAGCACTTTCATGTGCTGTTATTTTTTTTTATGTTAAATGAACAGTCATCAGATGTTTCTCTACTTTGCTGTTGAGCTTGATTACACTGGGAGCTCATCTTCCAGCCTGTCATCCCTGCCTGTCAATCCCCAGTCATCTTACTGTCAGCTGCAGCCAGGTTACACACTCGTGAGTCATTTCAGCATGTCCTTTCACTCGTTAGAGAAGCTCTTTGCATGGGACTGTTTTTCAGTGAGCTTCATTCAGCTCAAGCAGTGCGCCTAGGATATCTTCCCTGTCTTCACTGAACTTGCTGCTGGCCCCCATGCCTTGCATATATCCCCACCTTGGGCCCTCATGCACAGCAGAACGTGAGCTACAACCCCTAGCAGCGCTGATGTGATGAAATTGGGTAAGTGCTTCTGCACAGTCTGTACCTCTGCAGTCCTTGCAGTTTGAAAAAATCATAGGAAAGCAGCATTTTTCTTGCAGTGTCTCACAAGAAAATCCATTTTTTGTTATCTTCAATGATCATGTCTTTTGTGTGCAGGAAGGGCAGGATCCGTCAGAGAAGTTTCCTTGGTTTTGCTGTTTGTAGATCCACACAGAGGTCCGGGGCTCTAACAGGCCCAGCCCTGCGTGTGGCAGAGCGTGGTCTTAGCAGTGGTGTCTTAGGGTGCAACTTGGTACATGTTTCTTCTGACACAGCCCACCAAGATCCCAGCACTTCTCCTTTCCCAGCTGTGTCTGTGCAGGAATCTCACTTCAAGAAAGAAAGAAAAAGAAAACAAAATGAAATCCATTTTTTTCCAGTGAAAAATGCCTCAGGAAACACAGACAGCCACCTAGTTCTTGGTCTCCTCCTTGATGACCTGTGAGGGCTACTTTTGAGGAGGACAAGTGTCCATTGAGATGGTTGGCATCAGCCACCACAAGGAACCTGGCAGAGATGGTTCCCTGCTCTTCATCCATTCCTGCACAGCCACCTTCCTTAGCTATATCTTATCTTTAGCATTTTAATAGAGAAACACTCACTGTTCTACCTGGGCATCACTCACTCCTTTTTTGCTAGGTTCCTACCAGGGGACAGTGGTTGTACCTGCTTGCATTCAAGCCTTGGAAATCCTGGCATGGAGGATTTGGAAACTTCCATGTAGGACAAAGCTGTGGACTGAATAAGGACTTGGACTGGTTGCTGTCCGTTCTGCCTATAACACATCAAGCAGCAGCATTTGCACCTTCTCTTCCTGCCTCCTTTGGAGCCATCCTCCGAAGGAAGAAAGAGGCAGCTGGAGCACAGCAGGAGTGTTGCTGGGAATGCCGCTGCGGCAGGGACAAGCCTCACGCTTCCTCCAACAAGGGCTCTAGGTGAGGCCCTGCTTTGGTGAGCAGAATTTCAACTAGGTTGAGCTCCGTCACGGCATGGGAGCCGTGCAGGAACTGCCAAGGAGGGGCCCGATTCCCCTTCCTGCCTGACTGGAAGTGGGGAGTCATTAAAATGTGGATATATGGGTAAAACATAAAATGGGTGAAGCTGAATCATTCTAATGGAGAGACTTTAGGGAAATTTTAAGCTCTGCTCTTAGTAACATCTGTAAAAAGCTCTGCAAGGTCAATGTAACCTCTGCATATGTAGCTGAAAGGATTTTTTGTGCATTGATATTCATTTTGCACCAAGCTATAATGAGGTGTCACTTGCGATGCTCTGGTCACTGAATGCTTTAAGGCTTGTTTATTAGGCAGAGATCTGTGGTAAGTCGTAGTCAGGTAGTTATTACTGTCAGTAAAACGTCCTGCCGTTGATGCTACTCTGATCTTCTGGAAATTCAGGACACAAACAAAGATCTGTCAATGCCTCGGAATATCCTGGGAATGTGTCCTGCTGGTTCTTAATGCACTAAATAATTGCGGCTTGATCTGCCGATCCGCTTTTAGCCATTCATGCCAGGGAACACATTTCTTTCAAACAGTGTCTTGCAGCTATTTTCTTTCTGACTGTTGAGTTCATTCAGACTAAAGCAAACACTCTTTCTACTTGAAGCCTCAGGTAGTGATTCATACCCTTACAAAAGAGCTGTACCAAAAGCTACTAAATCTCACTGGCTTTGAACAGAGAGCAGCACAAGGGAGGGTCTATTAAAGCGTTAGGCAATGGGTCTATTTGTAGTGCACTTGAAACCCTCCCAGTGACGCTACGCTGCTAACCCATCAAAGCAAAGGGAAAATACTCATTTCCAGGGAACAAAGTGAGGCCGGTTGGGCACACGTTGATTGGAGATGGAGCAAAATCGCTCCCAGGAACTTCAAGGAGTTGCCGCTGTGCGACGAAGAGCGTCAGCAGACACGTCCAGGCACAGGAATAGAAGCGAGGGCTCCAGCAAAGGCTCCTGGCAGCGTCCGGAGCAGCCTTGGCAGGAGAATAATCCCATTTTGTGGCACCTTTTCTGAGGAACCAGAGTCCATGTTTTACCCAGCCTGGAAACAAGCAGAGTTCCGGGCCAGTTTGTGGCAACAGAGTGGGCTCACATCCCACAGGGTAGTGACTGAGACCTGTAAAATCCAAAATGCAATCTGTGCGTTACCTAACTCAGAAGAGTTTGTTTTTCTTCTTAAACCACTTCCAGTCTGGTAGAGCATGAATTTCACAGACCAGGGCTTTTGCCCTTCACAGCAGAATATCTGTATCTGTTTTCCTCTGAGATAAAATATCTTGTTTACTGAAAGCGGAAATATGAAAAAGCTCCATCCACAAAATTGAAAGGTGTTAGAACTGAGCACCACCAAATGAGAGTAGATTTTCCAAGCCAGCTCAATCTTTGTATTTCAAGATTTTGCTCTGCAAAAAGATTTTCCCCCCCTTTTCTCGCTGCTTTTCCTGAAATGTCCCTCAAATTCCCCTGAACAGCACTGTCAGCTTTTTGACATTGACAAATAGACCATTTGCTTGACATAGTTTTGTCAAATGGTTTAAAAATCTGACTCCAGCTCTAGAGAAACACCCTCATTTCACTGAGCTCCATTTCTTCTTCTCACAAAAAGACTCTCTGGTATTTCCAAACTGCCCTATTTGGAAATTTGATTTCTAGTCCTGCTGTAAGAATTTGGATGCACATCCATTCCCTGCCTCTTTTTCCCTTGCTCTGTCACCTGTGAAGCTGGGATGAACCTCTCAGAGGGGAATATTTCCCGCAGTGAGCATTTCTCTGCATGCCCGACCCATATGGGGACATCTGGGGAGGAAAGAAGGTGGTTGGTCCGTATGGGATATTTCCACACCTAAAGATGGAAAATCACAGAGCTTGGGAGCTTCTGCACCAGGCACAAGGAGCAGCCAATGTGAGGAAATGCCCAGTGGCAAAAACGGAGGAGTGCTTTGCTGCAGCTTTGCATGCAAGAAGGGGAACATGGCATGGTAAGGCATGCGTCACACACACATGAACTAATACATGTAATATATAAATATGTACTATATCTGTGTATATATATTTGTATACTTTTATATGTGTATATATATGATACCTACATTTATATATCCATACAGATATGACATATATATCTGTATATGTATATAGCTAAAGCTGTGTGACCTCTTAAAAACATATTTCCACCCTGTAAAGTGACAGCAGCCCCAAGGATTTCCCACCCTGACATCCGAAAGGCTCCTTTTTGAGAGTCCTAACTCTTTTCCCAACTCTTATCATTTACCAGGTGCTTTATTCCCTATGTCCTCATGCTACCAAACCCAGCCCAGGGGCTTGTGTCCTGCTGGGCTCTCCAGCCCTGGCGTGGAGCCGCATTTGCCAAGAAGCAGCAGCCAGGAGGGCAGGAGAGGGTTCAACTGCTGAAGCAACCAGCAAAGGGAGATTTTCTTCTTTTCTTTTTTTTTAAAGCAAATCCAACTTGATTTGTAGACAAAGACTGAACTGAAACTTATACCAACTTAGGCTGCACAGAAAGCAAGTCCTCTGAGACTGATGAGGAAAGAAATTCCCTTGCAGAAGGAGCCTGCCTAAATCCCTTAATATCTTCCAGCTGGCTTGTAGGGAGCTAAAGTAGACAGAGAAATGCTGCTGCTTTACCTGTGTCTCCTCTGGCTTCTGGGTTTGAGTTGGGTAAAAGGAGAAGCCTCTGCTTTTGGGTTTTGGGTTTTTTCTGGTGGTGGGGGGGGGTGGAGAGGAAGCTGTTTTTAAGGAAGAGACTGACATCATGATCTTTAGGATGTTCATTTATGGGCACAATTTGCCTGAGAATGGGGCAAGGGAAATAACAAAATTGCCTAAATGAAAAGAAAGAAGAAAAAAAAAAGGATGAGATTCATTGTAGCGCCCTGCTTGAATATTGTTTTAACACTGCTCTAATTGGTAGCATGAGGTGCTCAGGTGGCCTTGAGGAGAAGCTATTTGAAAAGAAAAATGTCCCCCATGTGAGGCTGTATTCCTTCCTGAACCTCAGGGATGGCTTGTTTCTGCTTATAGACACACACCCAAATACAAAAGAAAACAGAACCAAATCACATAGAATCATAGGAGAATTAATGTTTAAAATATTCTCAACTGAACTAACAGATTCTCAATGATTTCACTCAGAAGTGGCATTTTGAATTTTTGCACAAAGGTTCAGATAGGACAAGGATTTGACTGACTATATTTATTTATTAATGCATATTTCCTGATGGAGGAAGAGAACAAAAAAAGATATCCCCAGAGGGAGGGGAAAGGGGCAGGCTGGATGCCCCTCCAGCTTGTGGGAAAATAAAGCAGGACATCTGAAAATTATCTCTGTTTCCAGCTTGGGAGCAGCTCCTTTCCCCAGGGAGACATCCCTGCATCTGCGCTGCTAGCCCAGCTCGGCAGAGCTTCAGCAAAAGCGGCTGGGGAGGATGAGGAGAAAGCGGGGAACGTGACGGCGACGTGGGGAAGACACAGGCACCAGACGAGAACAACTTTGCCCTTTAAAAGCACTCCCTGTGGCCGGTATCACTGCAGTGAGACCAGAGATCTTTCTTTTCTTAGTTGTGGATCTATTTCCTTTCATATACAGACAGCAAGTTCTCCATACACCTGTCACATCCTGAGTGGATACACGTGTGCCTTGTGTTGCTGGTGTCTTCTTGTTTGTTGTCTTTGTTCTACCATAGAATTTGGAGTCTGTTGACACTATTTGTGCACAGCCCTTTCTTAAGTGTTGTGGCTATATGTAAGTTTAATATAAGGAAACCCCTTCACATAAGGTTTAGTAATTAACTCAGTGCGTGTTGCTGGGGTGCAAATGTTACTATTTGGCTAGAAGGTTGTTTCAAGACAAAGAAAAGACATAAAGTACTTGAAGATTTTAGAAAGTGCAAGCCTGGAAGTCTCAGTTTATCTGCTTGATCAGGACAGGTGTTTCTCCCAACCACCACCACCTTCCCAGGTGCTTTATATTAGTGCCTCTCTGTGCTTGCAAGCAACTGAATGTCCTTAACTGGGGAGGCTTCACAGGTTATTGAGTATTTTACAGAAGAGGCTGCTTGGATTGATGAATCTGGAGGCAGCTGCAGGTATGTGAGAGGAGATGGTGCATCCCAACAGGAGAAATAAAGGCAAAAGTGGATGACTGAGTGTGCTCCCTATGCTGGAATACAAGAAATACCTCCTGAAAGGAAGGTGGGTGCGATGCTAAGCAAACATCACTGACCAAAAGCAGCAGGGACTGACAATGCTGAGGTATGAGTTAAAGGGAGAATCAGAAGTTAGTGCTATAGAAGTGCTGAAGCTCGAGGAGGTTGTGAAGTTGCTGGTGTCAAGGGGATAAATGTGCTGCTCTTGGCAGGCTGTCTGTCAGATAGGGCTGTTAATGATCTTGTAAACATGAATTAGAATTACCAGGAGCAATAGCTAAGTGCGCTGGGATGCTAGATGCTCTAGGAAGAGGAGAAGTATGTGGTGGTGCCTGGCAGATGTGACAGAATTTGCTTTAATAGTGCTGGAAATCCCAATATCAGCTTTTAAAACAACAGCAAAAGAATAGAATACTGTGGAGAATAGACCAGGGCTGCAGTTGTTTCACAGAATGGTTAAGGTTGGAGGGGACCTCTAGAGATCATCTACTCCAAACATCCTGCTCAAGCAGAGACACGCAGTTTAAAAGAAGATGCAGGCAAAATCCATACACTCTTGCAGAAAAACAGGGATCTGAAAGATGATTGGTGTGTGCTGCAATTTCTGAAGCCCTCACAGAAAAAGTGGAGGGATGCAGCGAAACACCAATGAGACAAGCAGACTGAGAAGTACTAGAGAGGAGAAAGAGGATAACAAGCTCCAAGGCACTGCAGTTCACTGGCATCCCCCTGGGAAATGGCATTTGCTAAGAGATAACTCTATATTTTGATAGAGTTTGGTAGTGTCCTGCTCGGGCCAGCAGCAGCAGGGAGGGAAAAGAGACTTTTGCTTCAGAATGTACTAGAATGTGGGGAAACCGCTTCAGCAGACATCACAAATGGCTGAAAGGGAAGCAATTCTTGGAAACAATGGAGAAAACCCTACTGGTATCCTCCCTCCTAAGTAACATTGAAGAGGGACCTCAGGATGCTGGTGGGTCTTGTAGAGAAGTTTCAATGGGAAGGCAGCAGGTATCCTTTGTCCCAGAACCGAGTGGCAAATATGCTGTTTTTTAAAACTTTGTGAGATTTTTGCCCCAGCATGTTCAAGTGGGATCAAATATAAAGTAAGGCTCTTGAGCACTTCAGAGAATGGGGAGCAAATATGACTTTTCAGCAATATAAGGAATAAGCTAGAAGTTGCTCTGCATATACAGGATAAAGGAGTGTCAATGTTCATTAAATTATTCGTTCAGCAATTTATTATTTTAATTCTTGTTAAATAGCTTGTAAATTATTTATCCATTGGTATAATTTCTATACCATCCAAAAGTTTCTTGGGAGTTGAAAAACTCAAAATTTAAAAATTAAAATTCAATTAATGCATTCCCCAGAGAAAAGCCCTAGTATTCTCTGTATTCTTCCTTAAAGCAAGAGATTTTTTTTCCTTGCTTTAGAAGCTGAAGAATTTCTGTTGTAGAATGAAATATTTCCAGTAAATTCTGGAGCATATGGGAAGGAAAATCAGGTAACTGATGGAAAAATAGTTGTGTGTCACTACGTATAAAATTAAGATCTGAAAGGAAATAAAACGTTCTCCACACACCTCAGCCTTATTGCCTAATAAAAAAAAAGGCACTCCATATGCTCCAGACTTGAGGCTGAGCCAGCCTTGGAAGAGGTGTTCACAAGTCAAACGCAATGGGGGATGAATTTAGTGAATGAAATGTCATTGGCAGAGATATATATGGCATGTCTGACTCTGAGAAGCTTCGTGATAGAGGTCTGTAGGCTTCAAGCGAAGCGTGTAGGGCTTTAAGCACCTATTAGAGTTTCAGCAGGATGTGATGTATTATGTAATTTATGTCTAGATGTATAAGTGTACGTTCATTTGAGGTTAACTGCCAAAACTCTAAGTGTGAATGTTAGCACAGAGCATGTTCCACAAGGGATGACAGCAGCCACTGTACTGAGCTTTCAAGGCTCAGGAGATGCATGCAGCGGTAATCAGGCTGCCCTAGCAGCCCGTCCCCTCGCAGCTTTCAGTCCACAGACTGAGCCAGGAAAGTATTAGAGACTTTGATCTCCTCTAATTCTGCTCAAGGCATGACAGAGCACTTCCCTCCCTCCTCACTGCCCTGAAGCAACGGTAACTTAATCTGGAAGTTTTCCTCAGGATGACAAATGTGGATGAATATAGCACTAGAATCCATCAAGGGAATAACTAGCAAGTAATTGGGAGTACCAGAACGGGTTTAATAATGTGCAGTTTTGCAGATTATGTACAACGTGAAAACTCGACAAGCTTCAAGTTGCTATGACAGCTTTGTCATGAGGACTTTATATACTTTTGCGTGGAAATGGTGACAGAAGTGATGTGTGCTTTTTTTAAATAACCAGTAGATGAGACTGTGTTGGAGGCAGAGAGGGAATCTGGCAAGCTGCAAGAGAAAATGTTCCAGAACGGAGGAAAAAGAAGAGATTTGGGGAACTGGGCAGGAATGTGAGCTTAGGGATGTCCATGTGGGACCTCTGTGGACAGAAGGGACTGGTGAGAAGCAGAGTGTGAGGGTCCAGCTGCAAAGCTCATTGGCAGACATTAATAGCCCTCAGCAAGAGGACACAGAAAAAGACTTAAAAGCTGTCCAGAATGTGAGTGACAAGGCATCCAGTAAAGAAATATAAAAATAGCAGTTAGAGCATTTTGTGCCAGGCCAATACATGAAAAACAAGTTCCTACGTATTGTATGGCACCTTATGTAGTAGAAAGGATGCAGGCAGGATGCAGAGGGGCTGTTCAGGGCACTTATTGGTAGCAGAGTGGTGCCAGGATCACAGAGACATCGCTCCTTGCAACGATGGCAAATACTTGCTCCAACTGCAGGTATTAGGTAGCCTCCTGGGTACTGCAGCGGGCGTTTTATTTAGTGATCAAACAGTAACTGTGCTGAGATTCACCCAGTCCTTGGTCACAAGTCCCACAAGGTTCACCTGCTGACCTGCAATTGCTACTCTGGAAGTTTTGGATCAGTACAACTGAGTCATGCTTCCTCTGTGCCAAGATGGGATGAGTTAAAGGATCTGATAGTCTAAGGAGTCCAAGACTCCCAAAGGGGAGGAAAAAAAAAACTATCCAGTGCACACAGCAATCTGGTGAGTTGTTTGGTTGTTTGCAAGAAAATGATGTATTGCCAATCATGGTCATGTGTAAAGCTAAAGGCTTGGAAAGAACTCTGAGGAAATGTATAGGAAGCACAGACCTTGAAGCCTTAGAAATGATTTGGAGACTTCAAAATATTGAGAATTATAGTGCTTGCTAGACAGTTTATGAAGAATACAAACGGATGTTACTAGTTTCAGTAGACTGATTATATATATATTATATATAAAGAAAGCAGACTGGTGAGGGTGCAGAGAAGTCAGTTCTGGAGGAAAAGAGTCAAAGATAAGCTGAAATGTATCTGAAGTAGCAATGACTTTTGGTAACAGAGAAGAGGGTGAATAGTAGAATTTAAAGATAGCACACAATCTAAAAGTAGGTACTGTTAATATAACAAAAGAATGGGGATATCAATCACAGAATCACAGAGTGGTTGAGGCTGGAAGGGACCTCTAGAGATCGTCTAGTCCAACTCCCCTGCTCCAGCAGGGACACCCAGAGCACGGGGCACAGGGTCACATCCAGGCGGGTTTGGAAGATCTCCAGAGAAGGAGACTCCACAGCCTCCCTGGGCAGCCTGTGCCAGGGGTCTGGCACCCTCACAGGAAAGAAGTGCTTCCTCACATGGAGATGGAACTGCCTGTGTTTCGATTTGTACCCATTATGCCTTGTCCTGTCTCTGGCTGCCACCAAGAAGAGTTTGGCCCCACCTTCTTTATATACTCCCCTCAGCTACTTTTGCATGTTGGTAAGGTGCCCTTTCAACCTTCTCCAGACTAAACAGGCCCAACTCGCTTAGTCTTTCCTCATACGAGAGATGCTCCAGTCCCTTAATCATCTTTGTCACTCCATGCTGGACCCTCTCTAGAATTTCTGTGTCCCTCTTGCACTGGGGAGCCCCCAATACTCCAGGTGTGGCCTCACCAGAGCTGAGTAGAGGGGTGGGATCACCTACCTCGATCTGCTTCCAAAGGATGTGTTGATCCCTCCTTGAAGAGAAAGCTCTGGTGCTCCTGCTTTCAGGCAGAACTTGTGGATAATTCTACTCAATTGATTGAAATGGTACTTGTATCTCATTTATGTGGTAAACCTTATTCCAGAAACTGCCTCTTCCAGCTCTTGAAACAGCAGCCTACTACCTTGCCAAGACAGAGTTTGCTTTGCAAGGCCAGGTTCACCCAAATTTATTCTCCAGATGCTGAAGAAAAGCAGTGCCCTGGTATCTGGTCATGAGCACTCTTCATCCTCCTTTGCCTACTTAGGCAAAATCCTAGTACAGAAAAAATAGCTGGGAGAGACTCTGGATATGCTAAAAGGGAGCTGCTCCATAGGTGAGAAATTCCCTGGAGAAGCTTTTTGGGCTTTGGGTGTCTGCCTTGTCTCACACACTGTTACCGTACTGCAGGGTGGAGCGCGCCTTGAGATAACCTCTGTGCTCCCTCGAGACAAGAGAAACCACTTTGCTCTTCCTTAGTGTTTCATCCACCTACTGCATTTTCTTCTCAGTCTTGCTGGCTCAGGGCAGTGCTGGAAATGGCCAAGCAGAGCAATCCAAGTCATCTGGCTCTGTTTAACAAATTTTGATTGCCGAGTCACGACCGAATTCTCCTCTTACTGCTCATTTGTTTTCTAGGATTTGTTTCCGAGCATTGCTAGACGAAGCTGGCTGCACATGTGTATTAAATGATGGAAGTGAACAGGTCTCCTAAATCCCATCGATTATAGCTGCTTGGCTCTGGGGATAACTTACACACTTCAGAGATACATGCACTAATGTGGCTTGCTTCTGGCATATGGGCTGCCTTTGGTGCTCCTCCAAAGCAGTGAAAGCAGAATTAGAAGTGATAGGAACAGCACGCCATGAAAAAAGGGATTTGACATAGGATGGTAAAATCAAACGAATGCTCCATTTTCCTTGTCTGGCACATAGATTTAATCTGTTCCCCTATGTCCTGTTGATTAAGAACACTGGTTTTAACGTCAGGAAACGATATAAATGGCTTTGTGCCCCTCAGAAAAGGTCTGATGTTGCAAGATTGATCTTGATGCCCTGATGCACTGTGTTTTTCTGCAAAGCAGTCCAAGCCCAAGATTTCAGCTCTCATCCAAGTGAGGTGTTGTTTGGACAATTTCCTAAGTGCCAGCCAGGTGGTCACTAGCCTGTACAGCTGGACATTTGTTCCATCTGTCTCAGTTCGTGCCATTTCCCTGTATAAATTAATCCTGATGCTTTCCTATTTCAAGGTGTATATTTTTGCAGTAAATTTTTACTGGCTTTAAATAAAATACATTTGGATTGAAGACTTCAATATCAGAAGGGTGTATGACTTACTTCCAGTTATTCAAGGTTCTGCAGGAAAATTGTGTAACTAGTAAAAGGAAAAGGCAAATCATAAATTATTTGGGCTAAAAGAACAGATCTAGTGTGGTTATCTCTGACAAATATATAAAGGGATCTCTGAAACCAGAGGAGAGTTTATGGCCCAGAGGACTTGCTAAGGCCTAGTCTAGCTCTGCCCTGGGTCCCTTAGGGTCACTGAGCTACAATCATGAGCATTTGGGAAAAGACCACCATGACACCAATAGATCTACTGATAATCTCGACTAGCATCCTGAAACATCAGGATGTTGATAACAAATAGTATCCATGTAAAAATAAGGGGCTTTCCAAAGAGGAACAATACCCTTCCGGTGCCTGTGCACAGCACTCCTGATTTTGTCCCAAACTCTGGCCATCTGCCATGTTCAGCAGCCTGTAATTCTTTGGCAAGAATTTTTTCCTCCTTTCGGAGGTATGAATGTAAATGACATTTTTTCCTTCAGGACATCTGGACAGGCTCCATATGGATTCAACGGGCCAGTTGATTGTAGACAATGTGAGCACCACGGCTCCTGCCTGAACGCTGCTCGTGAAGGCAGATGGTTTTGCTCTGCTGTGTGGTAGGCCCGGGAATGGATGGCCCTGTGTCAGGCTGAAGAGCACCCAGCAGACCAGCTTGGCCATCCTGTGGGATGGATTTTATTTTATCATTTTGTTGTCATTACTGGAAATAACTAACGCCGTAACTTTTGAACAAATCTTTTTGTTATGAATGGATCCTGGTGAAAAAAAATGATGCTCTTCTAAGGTCTTCCTTAAATCCTCCCTTTGAGTTTAAAATCAAATAAACCACTAACCCTAATTCTCATAGCTTTTCTCTTTTAAATCCCAAAATTGGTTATGTTTTATAGCTTATTCTGCAAGTATTCTGACCAAAAAAAAAAACAAAAAAGAGGGAAAGCAAAAGGGAATATTGCCTTATCTGGTCAGCATGAGCTGATTAAGTTGTAGTGTGCAGTGCTTTGCTTTTTCAGCTTCTTTGGAAGACAATTATCTTCCCCACAATTGATTTTCTTAGCTAAGTTATCTTTAGGATGCTTTTGTGAAGCAGTAAAATAAAAGTATCCCAATAAAAATCGTTGCGGAGCCTGATTTTGTGTGTAGAATGACATGCAGCTGAATATCCTGCAAGCTCTGTTGTCTTTGCCCAAGACTTAATGCTAAGTTGGATATGTCATTATTAGTCCAATAATTTTCCAGAGTCAAATACAACCTGCTCTATGAGCATCGGAGTTGATGGAGCCTGTTTTGCCCCATCTTCATGTCTTTTGTCTCCTTACTCTCTTTTCCCTGTGGAAAGTCCATTATAAAATGCTTGCCATATGAGAGACGGTGATCTCTCTCCTGCTCTCTCCTCTCCTTAGCTGTGTAATTTTCCATAAAAATTGTAGGAACCCAGATAGTGCTGAAATTAATCTCTCTTTTCAAATGAGAGTGAAACGGGTCAGCGGCTTCTCAAGGTATTGGGGCTGTCAGGAATTGCTGAGCAGCAGCTCATCTACAGCCAAGCATGCGTCTTATTTCCTTCCTCAACTTAGCACTGAAAAGCATTACCCAAAACCAGGAAATGTGGCTCAGCAAGAAGCTGGGAATCCCCTGACATGTGCACCAACATGCAGTGAGGGGACCTGCTTCCTCAGCTCTCCTCATCATCATAAAAGAAGCAGGAGAAGACAAGGGCCTCTTGCAGCGGGCTGCTGACCTGGAGAGGAGCAATGAGTGACCTGCATAGACATTTGTGCTTTGATGATAAGAACACACACACAAACAAAAAAATGGTTGAGGACCATTGGGTCCAGATAACCAGCAGAATGCAATGCTTGTCTGAAGTCTGTGGTCTCCTGCCCAATGGGGCTAAGCCAAGGAAGACACAAAACATTGCTATGTTTTAGCTGTTGTCATGATGCTGCATGTGCCTGAGGGCTTCATGCTATAAGTGACACATCTGCTTAGGCGTTTTCAGTCACAGCCTGGTTTCTAGACTGTCCTTAGATTGTTGTCACTTTCCTGAAATTTTGAAAATAACGAGATTGCCTATTTACAGCCCAAATAGCTGCAAATATTACATTATATTCATTATGGCTAGGATGGCATACTCATTAGCTCGGATTTTTGTGTGTATGTGTATAACGAATAAAAGCTGTGTGCATGGCTAAAGCTGCTCTTATAATTTTTAGCAGATGTGAAACGTCAGTACTAGGAAGATCAGAGCATTAAGTTATTTGTAAAGCATGAGCAAGATGTTAATTCAGAAAAAAATACCATTTGACTGGAAATAACAAAAATAGGAGACAAAATAAATCTACTCATTATTATTGTTATTATTAATATTACTTGTATACAGATAATTAGCCTGTTTGGGGTTTGTTTTTCTTGGTTGTGATATTCCTAGGAACACAGGTCAGAGGTGGTTAAGGTTGGGTGGTTAAGGTTGAGTAAAAGTGGTTGCCCTCTCATTTCTTCCTTTTGTGAGTATTAACCAATTGCTTTCAGACACCGTGCTGCTATCGACACTGTGGCCAGAGACAGGGCAGCTGGGTTCTTTTTATAGCTGCAGGTATCAAGAACTGTAGATTGCTGAGCAGGAGAAAATGCCTGTGATGGTATATGAGCACCATAATATTTTACTACTAAGGCTAGCTTCAGTGAGAAAATTAAGCACTCGGTGGACAGGCAGACTGACTGACTGCTGTTTCCATCCAACATCTGGTTAAAACTATGGTAAGGGAGCCTGGCATGATCTGCTCCTTGCTACTGATAGAGAGAGAGCTCCTTTGAAACCAAAATGTGACTCAGTGTAAGTGGCTGCGACAGAAGATTGCAGCCTCCAATATGGTTTGACTGAAGCAGAGAACAATTTTATAAAATGACAGCACTTTCTACCTTCATGAACAATCCCAAGGAGCCCCTAGGGATGTTGAGGATCAATCTCTGCAATTCTCTTTAAATGCCATCTGAGAGGAAGTTCATGGTGATCAGTTGGTGAATAGCAAAGAGACGGTGCCCATAGATATAATCCATTTCTATGCTTCAGAAATCCATTAATTTTTGTTAAAGTTGTAAGAAAAAGGTGTAATTCTCCAACTGTTGTAACAATTTTCCCTTTCTCGAACTCTGTGGCTGCTTCATGTGTGGGACAGCAGGGTATGGGAGAAGAGACGAGAGCAAAGACGCTCAGGTTTCCTAGTGCTGGGACCAGAGGGTGATTTAAATGTTTTGCCAACGGACAAACCCTGTGCTTGCAAGTTAACTTGTCTAGGAGACTAGGGACTAAGGACTAACTTGTCAGGCATCAAAACCCCATGGTAGAAGGTGTCCTTGCTAAAAGGACAGGTTAGTCCTTAGTCCCTAGTCTTCTAGACAAGTTAACCCCAAGACAAATATAATAGACAAATTATGGGATTATCTATCGTGCAAGGTTGCCACCTTAATTCTTTATGTTCCCAGCAACAAAGTACTCAGAAGATGATGAAGGTAAAAGGACCAATAGATGTAATAGTATTTTGAGGACCTAAACCCAAAGAAGTGTTTTGGAAATCAATAAAGCATTTTGGATGTATTGTATTTAGAGTCATGAGGAATCACAATGTTTACAAACAAACTGGTTGTTGAGTTTTTTTTCCACGGAGATTTGAAAAAATGTGGAGTAGCTACTGCTTCTCTTGAATAGGGACATCCAACAAATGGTCTAAGTACCTCCTCTGTTATCTCTTCACATACAAGACAGTCACTGAAAATCCTTGGAGATAAGTTCAGGACGGCTAAGCTCTGAAAATTCAGGTCACGAGTGCAAGTGGCATTTCAGCATTTAGAGTATCTATTCCGAATCCACTTGTCCTACAATGTCCTTGAAGATCCTTCAGGATGTACCAGGAATGGTTTTTTTTTTCAGACTTCTTTTCTTCCCCTTCCTCACAATAATAAATATATTTTTAATATATTTATGAATGAGAAAGCCTTTAACTTAAGCACTCTCCTCCTGGAGAATTTGAATTCTGAATTTGTGTTTCCTCCTCAAGCTGGAAAAATAATTCTATGAAATATTAAAATTTTACCTCATTAACTGACAGCACAAAACGTATTTGACATCTGTAGATGGACTGGTAAAGTATCGAGATTTCCAAATCAAGGAACTTTATTTTCTCCTAGTGTTTACTTACACCATTCCTATAAGCCACCATGGCAAGAGAAGCCACAATGACTTGCACTAACATGTTCTCTCCCCATGAACCAGTTGCCCACATTAACTTTCAGGATGCTCTATTGCAGTGAGATCTGACCTTATTTTCGGTCTCACACATATTCCACCCAGCTACTACACAGCTACTATTCTGTCCCACTCTGACAACTGAATCCTATTTGTCAGTTGAATATATTTATATGTTGAAAATAAATGTGTGCTTCCACAGGATATTTTCCCTCCACTCTGCCTCCTTCTCCGTCCAACCCATCCTCTTTGGCTCCTGCCCTCTTTTTGCCTCTCCAGACTTTGCAGCTTCCTCCTTTCCCTTCTGCTGTGTCTACTGAACTCCAGAACAGCTTTCACCAAGGTCCCTGTTCCCCATCTCTGTTTTATAAAATAAAAAAATGTAATTGCTTTTCACTTAGTGCTCCCATTTCAGGCATGCAGAAGGAAGCAGAAGTGACAAGCTACTCAAGCCACAGGGAAAGTACTATTCCAAGTGCACGATGGAGGGATGCTGCTGTACTGGGGTTATTTTCCATGTTCTCCAAAGACTTATTTTATCATGTAACAGTTGGTTGCAGTGCACTGTTTTAAAATCAATCCAGGTTCTTCCTTGCTGAAATTAGTGCTACGTACCATCGTTAAAATTATTTTCCAGCCTTTTAGATACTTTCAAAGATTGTAAATAAAGGTGAGCCCAAAGCATAAATCCACATCTTAATCATTCAGGCTCTTTGGATCACTTTTTTTAAGAATAGAGACTTTTCACACTAGTCTGGAATTTACAAAGATTTTTCCTTCCCCTGTGCATGTTTTAACACAAGCTGTTGACTTAATTTTAATTTTTCTTTAATTGCAAAAGTTGTATAAGATTCTGCTCTGTCTTAGCTGCTACTTAGAACAGAATGCCTAATTAACATTAGAGTATGATCTGCTAAATTTTTATTACTGTCAGCAAGGGAATTACTAAGTGTCAAACTCCTTTTGGATCACAGGCTGAGTTTTCTATGTTGGTGGCTAAAGGAAATTTTTTATGTATGTAAAGGAAGGTGATTGACTCAGAAATGGCTAACAATAAACATGGAACTTGCAGCACTGTTTGTGTAGTTATTTATCAGAAGATAGGGATCAATGACTTCAAAGACACAATACAACGTCCTGTATTAACAGTCTAGCTGGAAATCCTATAGAAGGGATCTTGCAGGTGTTGGGGATTGACTGGCATCTCTCCTGCTGAAGGTTAAACCTGGATTACTGCAGCGAGGAGGCAGAGGTGGGTTGGCACTGACACCTTCTTAAAAGTTCATCCGCTATCACATACTGCCTTCAACAGCAGAGTCATTTCCCCAAAAGAGTTTTTATATTAGATAGTGTTAATTCTGGATTCTCCATCTTTTTTTTCCCCCCGTTTCCTAATGACAGCAGAGCCAGAGGCTGGATGGGGGCATCCACGTGTCCTCATGGCAATGAGCATAAGCAACAGCCAGCAGGAGACTACTAAGCACCTAAAAAATCAAACACATACTATTTACCATTGCCAAAGATGATGTTGGTGTGTCCTGCTCTCAGTTTCTTTAGGGAAGATGTTATCGTTCTGATAAAACAAGGATGATATCTCTGATTTTATCTCCCTTTTAATGAGGAGAGGGTAATTTTTTTTCTGACAGAACAAGAATATCATGCCAGGCTGTGGGCTCAGCAAGCCCTCCTGCTGGACCCAAAAATGTATCATTTAGTCATGGTTTTAACTATTTCAGATTCCTGCACATTTTGCTGAGAACTCTGTTTGCAAATGAATCTATTGATGGGTACATGACAGACAATGATGAAGTCCAGCGTGAGAAACGGTGGCATCAGATTTTTTCCTTGTATTTCCTGTGTTTTTAGCACAGTATCTGAGGAGTTTTACTCCACTTTATTGTACTGAGTAAAACAAGGTGATTTTGAGGGGGAACAAGGAAAGAAAGAAGAGGAAAAAAGAAGGTCGAAATGCTTATACATGGTTATCCCACTAGGCATAGTGTAATAATAATATTACTTGCCAGACATGATTTTCTTTTAAGTACAAGCAAAATACTAATTCTGAGTGGCTTCTTGTAAAACCGCTTATGCAAACACCAGTCGAAATGAGCATGGGGAGAGGGTAAGAAAACATGCCCACAAAGCAGAGCTTATGTTGGGGAGGGAGAAGCTGTGGGGAACATAAGATATCTGGGATTATGGAGATGCAGATATTTGAATGTGGTGACCTTGTGGTTGACTGATTAATGCTGTGAGAGCGGGTGTGTGCAGATGGGAGAAACCACAGCAAGAGAAAGAGCTGCCAGGCTTACCTAGGCTGGAAAAAAACACGGTTTTCAAGCTTAAAGGCTGTTCTTCCTCAAGAGTGGTTAATGTGGAGGGGATGAAGCTTCCAGATGAAGCCTGGAATTAGTGTTATCAAACAGGAACTATCTCTGTCCACCTCCAAAACTGTCTGCGAGTAGTCTGGTGATAGTTAGTTTTAGGGCTAAAATACTTAGAATTGAGAGACAATTAGCTGCTCTGTGTGGAAAGAAAAGAATTTGTCACTAGAAAGAGGTGGGGAAGCAGCTCTATCTAAACCCACCCCCAAAAAACTCCAGAATTGTAATTTAAATGCCTCCAGCAAGAGGCCAAAAAAAAGGTAGGAGGGAAAGGAGAACATGGACCAGGATATTTCACAGGATCCAGAAAAATAGGCAATGTAGAATGATGCTTGAGGGAAAATCTCAATTAAAACAGTATTGCTTGGCTTCCTTAGACCACCCATGTATAAAGAGGGATGATAGGTTTTTATGTCATTAATACAAAGATTCACAATACAATATTAAAAGTGGAGGCAGATGTAGGATCAATAAAGTCCCTGACTTTCTAGGGCCCAAATGACTGGAAAGAAGAGGAAAAAAAAAAAAACTCTAGGCCAAACTTAAGGAAAAACAAGCCTACTTTAGTTAAACTACAGCATCATCTGAAGTAACCATTCCATCAGGGTAACTTGTCCAAAGGTATTTAGAGGCGATGGTAATTAGGCAATTAATTGCAAAGAGGGAATTAGGCTATTAACTCCAAATGTGTCCGACACAAGGCATATCTAAAGGAAAAATGCTAAGTTGTATTTAGTCCAGTCATAGAATAATGAGGTCAGTTCTTATCCCCTTTAATCTTTGTGTTTGGTATGTGTGTGCTGCACAAGTCTGGTGAAAAGCACCTGGATAAGCTGGGAATGCAGAGCAGATCTTCACTACTGCAATTTATGAGAAGAACTGCACTGATTGCAGGTACTCTGGAGACTGGTGGTAGTCTCAGTACCTTGGGAGGGGGTACAATGAAGTCACTGTAAATCCCAGTTGAAATGAAGCAATATCTAGTCCTTAGATTATCAGCAAAGCTTGGAGGCTGGGCAGACATCCCTAACCAGATTTCCTTCATGTGTCTTTGCGGTGGAATTAGAGCTGAAAATATTTCTAACAATGAATGTACATGAAGGGCTATTTCAGTATGAGCAATTAGCCTACGGGATAGTCAGTGCACTTGCTGTATATCTAAGAATAATGGATTAATATCTTCTAGGATAAATGTTGCAGCCTAGTACTTTATGGCACAGGAGTAGGGGGGAAAGAAAATATCAGTGGGATACTTGCAAAACCCAGGGGGAAGGCTGAATTCTGCCTCCCTACAGAAACATATAAAGGGAGGGGGTTGGAAAGAAGAGGAAAATATCATTTTTGAAGAAGCACGCTGATATTGTAGAGAAGAGTAAGCAAATGCATTGAGAGGTGGTGGTTGGGTATGCTCACATGCAGCAACTGCCACCTCCCCTGTACATCTATTCGGGGTAGCACCAGTCAAGGGTTGCCGGAGCAGCTCCTTTGGGATAGCAGTCTACACTCTGCCTTTGAAGTATGGCAGATATTAATGTGGCAAGATAGATTTAAACTGGCCTCGTGTGGAATGACAGCGTGTTTTGCAGCAGCTCCGAGCCTGGCGTTCTGCAGAGCGATGGGGCTCCTGGCTGTCGTAGCGTGTGGCACGTGCCGTGCTCGCATACGGAGCAGCGCCGGGGAGAGCCCCGGCAGCGACAGGCTGAGGCAGTGTTCAAAGGCTTGAGTGTTTGATTTAGGCTTAGCAAAGCACTCCAGGTGAAAACGGCACAAATAGCGGGGGGAAAATAAAATAATCTCTAGAACTGCCTTATTCTTTTCTGCATAGTGTAGAGGGTGCTGACACCTTTCTGAAAGGGAGGAAAGAAGCAGTATGGCAGAGCAGATATGGCTGCGGCTGACATATTTAGTAGTGGTGAAAAAGAGAGATAAGAAAGAAGGAGCTTAATAATTGCCTGCAGACAAAACCAAAGGAAGGTTATAGAATAGCCTTCACATTAATAAAAGAGTCTACAAGCTTTCATTAGCTGACAGAAGTGACAAGGAAATGGCACTGGAAAGCAATATCCATGGAAAAATGAGGTGTTAAATTTTATAAGGATTGCAGGAGCTGGCAAGCAGGCTCATGCTTACAGCATGCCCCAGCCCAGCTCCCTGATTTCTGTGCTTGGAGAAGGCAGATACTTGAGAGATCAGCAGTAAATGCCATGTTAAACCAGGCTCAAGGCTTATATGGTGTGCAGGTGGAAGAAAGAAAGGTAAAAATTAAAGAGGAAGCCTGACTTAATTGAAAAAAGATGGGGTTGTTAATTGGTAGCACGGTTGTGCTAAATCAGACCAATGGCAAAACACAGGCTGGCCAAGCACACACAAGAGACGGTGCTCGACCCAGGGGAGCAGATTGACAATAACATGTATGACACTGCATTTGATGCGGGGAGCGGAGGCACAGGCTGCCCGCCCGTGTGCGCGCGGATGCAGCTGGGCAAGGGCTTCTGAAGCCTCAGGGCAGAGCCTGAAGAGCCTAAATGGCTTTCTCCTCTTCTTCTCTTGTTGTCTTTTTATCTCGGGAGATTACTGAATTGAGAGCCTGCCCTCTCGTAATGAGGCCAGAGCACACTGGAATTATCTGCTGGCATCGGTTAATAAATAGCGGAATAAAAGGCAAGAGGCTGGCGGAGCATGATTCCTAGCAGCCCTTGCTGTCAGCTCTCTGCAAAGCCCCCGACGGCCTCTCCGCAGGGGCCTTGGCGTCTGCAGCAGAGACAGGAGCGAGGGCAGCTCGCCCCGGCACCGTACGGCTCATGCAATTAAGCTAAATTGGCGGATTCGGTCCCTCTTTCCTCCTTGGGAAGTGAGGCGCTCGGTCGCTGTCAGGCTGTGGTCGCTGATGAGATGGAGCTGCACGGCGGCACGTTTCCGTGCTCCCTCCTCGGTGCAGCGCGGAGAAATAAGACACTGTGAGCTGCTACAGAGGGGAAAGGCAAAATCTCAGCCTCCTCTAAGCCCAAGTCATTGCTCCTGCTTTATTGCATTAGTGGCTATAGTAAGTCAATAGGCAGGACCCACTGATGGTCTCAGCAGGATAGGAGCCATATAAACAAAAGTGTTATTTTTTTGATTGAAGACTACAGACTTTGGACCTTAATGCAACTCAAACCTCTGACCTTAGTAGATGATTGCCTTTGTTTTAAACAGAGCTTGGACATGAAGTTAGAAACAAACTTGTTTTCCTCTTCCAGGAAAACATTGCAGTTAGTTGAACACAATCCTTTCTGTAGAACACATGCGTTCAAGTGTCCTTTTTACTTTAACAACACAGATAAAAATCTCATGTTTTTATCTGTTTGGATCAAGAAACCTAGAAACAGTGATAGTCTATTTATTTTAATGGTTGCTGAATCTCTGTTAAAAGGTATTATGCATGGTGATTGATTTTTCTGCCTTTACATCTTCTCATCCCCATGGTTACTGTTTGATTAAACTTTGATCAAAGAAAAGACAAATTGTGTTGTTAGTTATTTAACCCTCTATGGACAGGGCTCTGTGGATAAGAAAATCAATCCTAATTCATAAAATTGTTAAAAGACTTTTTTTAAAGGAAGATTCTCTCTGAAAAAAATGAAGGTTTAGAAGAATACATAAGATTTGGCCTTTTTTTCTTGTTGGATCTCATTCCTCCTGCAAATTTGTCTTTTTTCTTTAATGGCCAATGTGGTCTGCTTAACCAAAGAACGCTTTTGATTTGTAATTGAAATTTATGTTCATTTATATTCAGCATTAGTGTCATTAGGCATTAGAAAATGAATGGCTCTTCTTTTTCACTCTTTGAAATTATTTATTTGCTTCTATTCAGGTCAGATGTCAGTGATATGAAGCACTGGTCACTTGCATTTCTGGGCAGCTTCAAATTCTGACTGGAGAGAACTGAGCCACCTGCAATGAGAGAGGGAGCGAGCAGCCCAGTCTTCCTCACATATGCTCATCTGAACTAGGACTACATAGGGAATCTCATGTGGGCTCAGCTTATAAATGCGTTTAAATCGGGCTGCAGTTGGGAAGTTTGCTGTCCAATGGGAATTTTAGGGTGTTTGGCCATGAGATGACCATGCTACAATGTGATACACCACTGATCAGGCCAATTGGTTGCTCTTGGGCTGTTAGGCTGGAAGATGATCAAGGGATTTCAGTATAGGCTCAGAGGCCAACCTAGATGGTCATGGACCATGAGACTTGGTGTGGGTGTCTTGACAGGTCTGGTTTTGGAGCCTGTGGTATTCATCATGGCAATTGCACCGGCAAGAGAAAACAACTGGTAAAGCAAGGAGATGGGACCCCACCACGGGGCATGCTGTAAGCATCGGTCTCTGCCAAGGGGATGGAAAAGAGGTAGTCTCATCTGTCAGTGTTTTGGAACAGCCGGAAAAAATCGTTAGGTTCGGTTTAATCTGGAAAGCTGGCAGCTGGAAAAACAGAAGCAATTAAGGTGCATCCTAATACTGTGACAAAATTAATCACAGCCAGGAGGGTAATTTGAAATACAAAACAATTCTGGGATAAGCATCTCAAGCACTTAGAGAAAAGGCCTCCAAACAACATGCAGAATGGAACAGAGAAACAGCAAGCAGGGATTTGATCAGGCTGAGGCAGCTAACAAAATTAGTTAGAATTTTGCTAGCTCTAGGAGCTGTGAAACTCCTGGATTTGTAAATCACATGGATAGAAAGTTGTTGTGCTCCTTTTTCCTTTGCTCTTATGTCCTGTATGACTCTGGAGAATTGCCCAGAGATGATGGACAGTTACTGCTTAAGGACTAACTTGTGAGATAATTCACAAGTTAGTGAATCAGTGATTCAGAAAACTAGACTTGCAGAGGTCAAATATGTTCAGCCTTTCAAACTCTAGCTTTCATACCACATGGGAAATTGCATTGGGTGTCCACATAAAGGTTTTCTCTCTTCATGTAAGCAGATGTATGATGTGAGACTTCACTGATTGTTCTTGATGTTATTCTACATATATGCAACACAGAAGTCATTCTCTTTAGTCTCTACTCTATCTACCAAGGCCTCATGCAGTTCAGTTTTTGGATTTTTATCAGAAGATTCTGCATACACATGCCTATTTCTTCACTAGCCTGAAAGAAAGTACTAAAAAAGTCAATTTTGAAAATGTCTTTAGCTGGCTGGGCATTTTCTCTTACAGCATTGCTGGATAGATGTGAGATTGATAATCAAAAACTGAAAGATGAGAAGTAGATGATAATTGATGGTCAGACTAGAAATAAACACCATGAGACATCTTGTCACTTCATATTGCTCTCTGCTGTAATAGCCTGACTGCTCCATGTCTATGATGCTTTCTTCTGAGATGGCATGAATACATTCAGAACGCTTACAGGGCTACTGTTGGCTTCCTGGATTATAGCCTCCTCCTGCTTGATAATTCATCATCTTCTAAGAAGCTTCTGCATGTTCTTCCATTTCTCCCTGCCATCTTCTGTTCCATCATTTTTTCGGTCTTTCACATGGGTCTGTTTTTCTCTTCCAGCAGTCAGAGAAGTTGGTCTCTCTCTGTAAGATCCAAACTTCACACTCAGAAGTGTCTTGGAAAAACCTTTGGCTGGTGCAACACTCAATTTAGAGCTGTGTGAGACTCAATTCTGAAGTTGGAGAGAGATCATCAATATCTCCACAGCAGACCCAAAATACTCCTGAGCAGAGTCAACTTTAGATTATGGTAAGGACAAAACAACTTAAGTTGAAATCTTGTTTCACAAACCTCTTCCTTCTGGAAATCCTGTCTGTGCTGACATTATTAGCTGATACCAATTGTATAATGGTAATGCACTAGGAAGAAGTACTATAAATGTCAGTTATGTCCTTCTCTAGCCTCTGATTAATGCTTAAGAGAGGGCCCTGGCTTAGATGATTGCAGAACAAATGTTCTTATGTGCCTTTCTTAAGCTTCTTCTTGTCCCCAGCTATTGTCCGTTGTCCTAGCACATGATAGAGCTAGGAATAGGAGTAAATATATACATACATAAATATGAATATTGTATTTATAATATTTTTATGTATATATATTTATATATGTATACACATTATGAAAGGAATAAAGGTGCTCTTAAAGGGGGTTATGTTGGAGTTATGTTATGAAAGGGGAACCCAGAGTCGAGAGTGTGAGGAAAAACTATTGAGACTGTTCCCATTTTGGCTATCCGTATGCCAAACCCCACGGGGAAAGATAAAAACAGTACTTAAAGATTGTCTTGATGCAAGCCAGGAAGACAGAACAATGTTTCAGCTTCCTGCTAGTAAAAACGGATAATGCCATGATGGCAGCTTAAATTGGAAGGAGTTCCAAGGATATTTGATTTGGAAGTTATTTTGTATTTGAGTTGTTTTTCCTAATAGGCAAACACTGAGTAACAGTGCTTTTCACTTTCACAGGAACACAGTGCTTTCACTTTATCACTTTTCACTTAATCTCTCTGTAGCTTTGTAACAGAACTTGATGCATGGAAAGATGGCTTTTGAGTAATATATGGAGAGAGTGTGAGAGCTGAAATGGCAAAATATCATCACTTCCTGTAGATTAATGGAAGTAGTCCAAGTACAACCTACAGTCTATGAATGAAGGTAAATGGCTTCTGGTTGGTGCATGAAGCCATATTAAACTCTAAAGTGACTTGTGTTGAAAGCTTCTTCATTTGGGTGGACTGCCAGTGGATCTGTTGATATTTAAAGTGACATCTCAAATCCACATAGAATTGCAGACATCAAGCTAAACAAAAGTAGCAGGCAAGGCCTTTAATTTTATGAAAATGCCACAGGCTGGGAAAATATGGGCAGTAGGCTAAGTGCAGGCTAGGATTAAACTTTTTCAGGTGGAAAGCAATCCAGAATTGGAGAGTATGCTGGAGCAGAAAACCTGAAGAAAGCTTGAGAAGAAGGCATGACCTTGAGAGGAAGCAGAGCAAGTCTGTTGGTCTTGGTGTTTTGGGGAGGATAGCAAATTGTCTTTGAGCCAACTATGGCAGGCAATTCCTCTGCTTCTACTCTGCTCAGGAAGACAAGACATAGTGGATAGCACTATAATAAGACCAAATTATACTGAGAATCCATCTACTTGGTGTTATGTAGAAGTCTTTTCCTACAGGGATTCCTGTATCCCACTCCATCCTGAGTGGCTAAACATATTTAGGCAAAAAGACACAGCACCACTTTTCATGTGTACCAAGGCTACATGTAGCACTGTCTCTTCTGATATCTTTGTTTCTTCATCAGAGAAGATGTACGAAGTGTAGCACATCTTGTGTGTGTGTGGCAGGTAGGCAGTGGTGAGATTTCTACATCTATTCCCTGGAGACCTTGTGTCCTTCACTGACACGGGGCTGTTGTTGGGGGTGGGTAACACAACAGTTTATGAGGGGCACCTCATCACCTTTGTAATCAGGGTGGGCAGAAGACCACCACTTGTCCTGGCAGCGGCCCAAACTTAATTGGATTAAGGATAGTATGGAAATTGCATACTCACAGCCACAGCAATATGCACATAAATGCCCCCAGTGCTACTGCTGGGAGAGGTAGTTTTTATTTGTGTGCTTGTTACAGCTAGAAAAATGCTATGGTTTCAGGCATATAAGTAAAGGGCTCTCTATCTCTAACAACTTAGATACGATGGTGGAAGCAAATAGCTATAACTCAGATTGCCATTCTATGAGTGTTGAGGGATTTTGCTTGCTCTGCTTCTCAGATAGTTGCTGAAGTGATTTGCACTAATTGTGAGTTTCTGTTTTGCTTTTTTTTTTTTTAACAAATTAGTCTAGGAAAAATTGGATGATCCAGTATGCTCTATTTATTCTTTTGATAATCTTGCCAAGATAAGACTATCAAACTCTTAGCTAGTCAGCAGGCTTTGCTATCACTTTAGTCTTCATTTGATGTCTTTCATTTTAGTAAAGATTTCTGATGTTTCAGATAAGTGCAGATTGTGTGCCTTTGGTATATAGTTTAATGAAGTAGAATGTAAATAAATTCTATAGGGTCCTGAAACAGAATAGAAACACTTTGCAGTACATTTGGCAAAAATGCTGTTTTTTTCCTAGTATATTATTAGGAATACTGAATGTTTTAAGGAGGTTCTTGCAATGCTTCAGTCTGAACTGAGCAGAAAAAAATATTACTAAAGTTATAGAAAAGTGTCTTAAACTACATTAAAATATTTTAAATATTTACAAATTTGTATATACTTACAGTACAAACTGTAGTATCTGTATAGCAATCACCACTAAAGAGTGTTGAAATCTATACATTATGTTGCAGAAAAAAAAGGTGCTTTTTTCACTCTCTTGTACTCTAATCTTAGGACTAAAACAGGAAAACTTTTTTGTGAATTGGGCACATTGCCTGTTATCCTTAAAGACTTAAGTCTGGCTCAATCTTCTCTATATTTCCTATGCTTGCTGCCTGGGCACCTAGGTACCAAACTGAGAGCCCAAATTGCTTCAACCATCAAATGATGCTTTTTGTAAAGCATCTTTTTTTTTTTTTTCTCTAGATTTGGAAGAGTCAAGCAGAAGAACAGAACAGATTAGACTGAGATCTTCCAAGCTCAGATTGCAGTGCACCAAAATCCAAGCCTAATATTTTTCTTATGTTGAGGTGCAGGAAGTACAAGTGGACTCCAAAGGTGGGTCTAGGGCTAGATGTTAGCTCACACCCTCCAGTGGTGCGAAATCACTGCACCCTGCATGTCCGAGATGCTCCTCACTTCAAGGACTCCTTTGGAGCTTCATTGAGCTATCTTAGTAGTCTTTAATTAGGGACTTCTAATGCAAAAGGTAACATGCAAATAAATTTAAGAGGACTTTATTCACTCAATATTGCACCTGTTACTGCAACATTTTAACCATACTATCTCCTTCAGTCTATTAATTTGACTTAAAGGCTTGCTCTTCTAACCAACAACTCTGAATCTTCAAACTCACATTCACAAGAATCTTTTATTCTCTCTCAAACAGTGGTAATGGTCTGCCGCAAATCTGGGAGGAACAATAATGTAGATATTAGCTGTGGTGGAAACAGCCGATATGTCTTCCCACCTCTGTGGCACTATTAATAAACAGGATTTAAACGACACAATATAATAACCAATTGAATGAGCCATCATAATCGTAAATGTGTACAGAGTAGATTACAAAGTCTATAGAACTGCTTTTTTGGAGTATAAAAGGTAGAAATAAAAGCCCTTTTGAAAAAACAGTGGAAATATTTGCTCTGAGGAGTGCTTTGGATCATCACTCCCCTTAAACAGGCTCTGACCCCTTCAAAGAAATGAAAGGAGTAGCTCAAATGGGACAAATAGAGATGTGACAAGGAGCAAAAAAAAAGGGGGGGAGGAAGAGAGAAGCGGGGGGAGGAGGAGGACCAGAAGAACAAAAATTCATGTAACTCTAATAGCTACAAGTGAAAATGAGATCTCTAAAATACCCTGGAATTATGTCAATTTACCTTTCTAATGATGATATTACTTTGAGGCATCTGCTAAGGCCAAGAGTAGTTTTGCATCATGACGTATAATTTCACTACACTGAGATGTTCCTCTAATTCACAGAAATAACTATTCCACTCTAGGAAATATAAATATATATATATCTCCAGTTGGGCAACTGTCATCATCCATTAGCAACACTAACAACAACCAGAATCATGTTAATATCTAGGAGCTATTAATATCCATGCAGGATTATCCATTGGATATTGAACATCCATATTAAAAAAATACGGTACCATAGGAAGCATAAAGGAGAAGTCTCTTTCTATGTCATATTAAGAGGACTGTAGCGCTTGCTGGAAAGTGCCTTCCACTCTTTCAAAGGACTTTTAGCAGCTTGGATGCCATGTCCCGGTCTTGGATGCCATGTCCTTAATCCTACTTGTTCTAATCCTACTACCCTACCCTAATCCTTCCTACTCTAACACTACCCTAATGCTATCTTAACCCTACCCTACTATAACCCTATCTACTCCACCCCAAACTAAACCTACGCCAACCCTACTCTAATATTACCCTAACCTAAATCTACCCTACCTAAACTTTTCCTTATCTCCAGCCTACCTTCTACCCTACCCTCCACCTACCTATCTTACCCTCCATCCTCATCCTGCCCTATCCTATCCTATACCCTCTACGCTACCCTACTCTCCAACCTACACTCTACTCACCCCTCCACTCCCCTCTATGATACTCCATATTGTGACTACCCTACCATGCCACATCCATTACCACACCATTCCATAACCAACCCACCCCATCCCATACTAATCCCTCATACTAACCCCACCATGGCTAGTTTTCCTACAAACAAGGCCAAGATAATGGACTTGAAGAGACACTGCATAAGTTCCTCTATAAGTATCCTCACAGAAAGGAGCCCAGCAGATATTGATATGTCATACATTTTATAGGCTATTCTATAAAGTTTTGTCTCAGCTACAGGCATATTGTTGATTATTTGGTGGCTTGATTTTAATTTTTCACTCAAGTAAAATTAGAGTGTATAGTAATTTATGCCTATTTTTAAAAATGTCTGTTCTCAACTACAATTTCATTTTTGATTCTTGTATTTCCCTCCATGCTTGTTGAGCCCAAAAAAGCATCTTCCTGGCAGAAGACATTGGAAAAGCCAAGTCTATCTTAAGGCAGCTGAGATAATCAAACTAGAGCCAGAAACTGGGAAGCAATCAGAGTTAGTGTGGCATAGTTATAGTCCTAGTTTCTAATTTAGATGTAAAACAGAGTACCCAACCCTTAAAATGCTTCAAGAGCAAGCTCACTTGAACTGTTCTTTGAACTACTAATACCCATGTCGCCCATGAAAATTGGTATATACATTGGCTGTAGATTCAGTGCTAAACTGCCACTTTTTTAGGCAGCTTCAGGTTCTGAAAGGCTTTAATGCCATCTCTGTGCGCTTCCTTTCATTTGGGGGCTATTTAGCCTGTTTGGTCACTAATGTTGCTAGGCCTTTTGCATACCACTGAGCCAGTGTGAAAAATTCTCCTCTGCTGAGAGCAGAGCATTCCCTCTGAAAGGAGGAAATAGGAGCAAGCCTCTATTGCGGGATGGGTAGAAGAACGTGCAAGAGGGACCAAGAAGGTTCTTCACATTGTCTTTGTTCCCCTTTCCGCCTTACTAAAACGCTTTCATAATTTTTCTACTGCATATAAAATAATCACTGGAAAAAGAGGCATGATAGCCCAAACTGAGGACAGAGGCTCTTTAATTATACTACCAGGGACCCTATTGCCTTCTCCTCCTTCCTGACCCATCAATTCCTTTCAGCATTACAGGCCCACTTTCTGTAAATAGCTTTTTTTTTTCTAATCCTAACCTACTCTCCTAATTCTCAAAGCTGCTTGGGCTTGTTTATTTTTGTTGACTGCCTGCAAGTGAAGCCTTTAATACTTCATTCTTTGTAAGTGAGAGCAGTAATCTTTCCGGACTCTAAATTACTCAAGCAGCCAGGCAATAACCATCAGTCTCCACTATGCTAACTTGGCTGCTTCAGCCAGAAGCAAAATAAACTTCATGTGATTTAGCAGTAAGAGAGGGTGAAGAAGAATAGTAGAATGACATAAATGCAAGTAAGACATGCTCATGGGGGAGAGCTGTCATCTGGTATCAGTAAAATCAAATGGGGAGAATTCCATATCATTTATCCAAAGACCAAGAAAGCGGCTTTATTTTTTTTTCCTTGGCAGAAGATGAAAGCAAAGAAAGCGCACATATCCTTGTGTTACCTAATTATTTCATTATAGTGAAGGATCAGTTAAAAACTTCATTAAATTCTAACCAGTGGAAAATAATATGATTCCACTGACATTTGATTTAATTAAAATCTGTAAGTTAGGAATATTAAAGTGTGTATTAGCTCTTGAAGGTCTCTGAAAGCAGCATCTGCCAGCATCTTACTCTTCTAGGTATTGTGCCTCTGAGATGTGTAGGCTACACATGGGTACAGATAGTTCTTGGGGTCCTGATTCAGTAAAGCTAAGTGACAGCAGCAGTAAAGGGGGCATTCAAAGTCATTCAGTTTGGGGAGCAAACTACTTGAATTAGTCAAGCAGAGTTCCACATTATTAGAATAAGTATTATTTGTTCAATTCATTCTGAACAATCCAGGAATCAGTTGATTCTCTGAACTACGAGAAACAATGGCTACGAGCCAAAGCCACTGAAACCAAGAGAAAGATCCCCTGCTGACTTCAATAGCTTGTTGGAGTTCACCCAGTGCAAGTAAATGACATTTTCGTAAAGTGAATTTCTTTTTCCTGTGGCAGCTTCACACAGTGTTTTCCACTGTGACTACCTTCATCTGTACACTTCTGTTCTTCTATGTGCAATTTCAGGCTGTTATTGTTTCCAGTACTTTATAATTTTGAGTTGTCAAGATGGTTTTCTCTGCAATTTCATATCGGGAATTGACCTAGTTAAAATTAAAGGTTGCCAGCCTAAATTAGATTAGGTTAGTCTAGTGATCTGAAAAAGCACTCTAACATACTGTGTTGGTCTCTATTTCTCTGAGCAAGAATGGTTGGGTGAAAAGACAGCTATTTCAACTACTCAGTTTACAGTCTCATAATTACAGGTCTGATGGCATCCTGTAACGACAGGAAAAAAAAGACTAAAAATGATTAGTCATTTCAATTTGAAATACAATATTTTCACTGATTTACTTTTAGTTATAAATAGAAGATTTTGCATTTCACTGGAAAAGCATATGCATCTACCTATTAAGGAAGTATCATCTTACTGACAGTGAAGGTCTTCATTTTTAATACCGTCTACATCACAAACCCTCAGGCCTGAAGTACAAAAAGTGTCCCAGCATCTCCTGGCTTTGGAGCTTTCAGAAAATAGACATCCTACACTCTATATCTTAGCAGAGGCACAAGCTCTCTTATTTGATATGTGAATACAACAGGTGTAAGAAGGGTTATGCATGGTACCAGGCTCATCTACCAGCACATTTCTTAAATTTGGTTCTTTCCTAGGCACAGTGTAAATATTTTTGAGACTGAGCTGCTGCTGGAATAGTCATCTTATTCTTACAGACATTTTTCTTTTTAGCAATGAAAATCTAATCTAATGGCTTCTTTTTTATGAAGGATATTTTCTCCTCTCAAACCTATTGTCCATGTATATACCTCACTCCACTGAAAAGGGACAAAAGGATAATAGATTCACCCAGAATGGAGTTCAGAAGTCCTTTATCTTGGAAACTGCACCACTCTTGAGGCAGAATTCCTGCGAACTTCGAAGGTAGTTTTACTGATAGCAATAAATAGATAACAATTAGTACATAATTAATGGTGGCATTATCATGTGCTGCTGTGCACAGCTCTGCTGTGTACACCTGAAAGCTTAGAGGTTTCACTGGTAAAGCTCTGTTACCCTTGGCTTCACCGGTAAAGCTATATTGCCCTTGGCTTATTGCTGTCCAGCTGGCAGTCTGTGTAGGGCCCAAATGTGTAACGATTATTACTCTAAGCTCAAGCTTACCACTGCTTCTCCTATGTGTCGTCCCCGCAACTCTGTCTGTATCCAAGCAAAGCTCTTTCTTCTCAAGCAAATTTTTTAATATTCATGGCTGCAGCCCAAAGAGACTCTCTTCTGAACCCATTTTTCAATGTCTGCCATCCTAGAAACTTATTACTTTAAATCTATTTTCTGATCTTTTGTATGCATTGGTATATGTTGCTAAGAATTCAATCTGTCTCTGCCAAAAGAATGCACCTGGGAATTTTTTTTGATGGACTGTGAGATAGCTTTGTTGTTGTTTTGGCTATTCTTCATGTTATTCGTATTCTTCAGCATGCTGTTTTGTTCCTTCTCTGTACATAGTCAGCTGCTATTTGGGGAAAAAGAAGATAGAGAGGATGGGAAGACTTGAGTCAATGAACAGGGGAAACATTCTTTCCCTAGTTTCTTTCCGTTTGGAGGATGCCTAAGGTGGGATCCTTGTTTGGGCCATTTCTGAATGGGATCTGCATCATTTTAGGTTCCCACCTCAAATGCTTCATCAGTTTGTGCTACAGGGAGACTTTTACATGCAGTTATCAGACAGCAGCACTAACGAGATACCAGCCTATTACAGCATCCAGAATCACACAGCAAGGGTTGCTACGGAGGGCAATCTTGGACTAGCAACTTCCTTTGTCATTTAATAGGGCTCATTTGGCTCTATCCCTGTATCTCAGCAGTGTTATTTACCTCTGTTACACTACATTCCTGCACCACAATTCTTTAGTCATGCTAATTTAAAAAACAAAACAAAACAAACAAAAACAAACAAAAAAAGACTCTTTGTTTCTACACCTGGCTCACCTCTCCTGTATTTGCAAGCCAAGAAAGCCCAAATCTTTTTTAAAACATAAGTAAGCCCTGGAATGTTACTCGTAATGTGGATTCTCACAGTTGGACTTGCTGGATGGGAGACCATTGCAAGAAATGGACATGGGGGCATAAATGCAGACTTTAATGATAGGACTTGAAACTGACTGAAGGCCAGACAAATACATGCTCATATAAGAAAAGTCATGCTCATAAAATCCAGCACAGTTGAAAGCAGAGCTGCTTGAAAGTTATTTGGCAGTACAGAACATGCTGCACTAGTATAGGACAACCAGTAAGGAGTGCCTCACATAATAAAAGGTGCAGTGGAGTTAGGTAGGTGTAAGATGTTTGTCCATGCTGAATAGCACCAGCAGCTTGTTCAGGCCAAACAAATAATAAATCACATACTTTAACAGACTTTACCATTTACTAGGCCCTTACATTCAGATTTACACAATGAACTGGACTGACAGCACACATCTTAAGTCAGTAAGCTGATAAGCCTCAGCTGAAGGACCTATCTTGATTTATGCAACAAGCAGTATGTACTCTTAAATAAATGAAGGTAGTTTCCTTATGCAGGGCCTTACTTGCGTCACTGCCTTGTCATGCTCAACCTAGGGAGAAATTCTTGGCTTTGATGGTCAGGCTTTCTGAAGAAGGAAATCAGCCTTCCTGAAGAACAAAGCCCGGATGGCTGGAGACTTGCCTTTTGAGGGAAAAGACCCCTCTAGTCTCTTCACTGAAGAGATCTCATGCCTATTGAAACCTGGTACAATCTGCTGGGTGGCTTTATTTGCTTTTGACCACTCCGCTGTTCATATTCTAGCAAATCTCAAGCTTTCTAGTTCCCATCCTCTCTGCATCCACTTAGACTGCAAAAGTTGTCCAGATCCCAGTGCTCATATGAATGCTGTGCTTTGTGCTTTAGTGTTTTAAGTAGGAAACTTAACCCTGAGGCAAGTGTTTGGAAACGTGCCCAAAGGATAAAAAACCATATCCTATCTCACTAATTCTCCATTTGCCTTCCCTGACTCATCATGTCTGTCGAAAATCTCCTTACCTGAGAGTTCACACAGCGACAGACTGTCCAGGGTTCTCTCACCATCACTCATGACTCTGCTGGACCGCATGCCCTCCGTGCCTGCTTTGCAGGAGATTTACCTGCCCAGTATTGTTGTCTAAGCTGTGTACCATCAACATTGCTTCATAGCAGATGTGGGTAGACTTTGTATTATTGGAGGAATCACCTACAAGTGCACTTATAGATAGGCACTCAGGCGAGGAGAGGTTACTTATCTCCCTTGACTTTCCACTGTTCTCTGAGCCACTTTTGGGGGAAACTTTCAGGAAGATGAGAGGTGAGATAGCTCGATAAAGAGATATATTTACCCCCCCATTTTTGTCTTTGTGTACAATGCCACAGGGAAGTACAAGGAGAAAGAACTCAGGAGAACAGGTGAATGGAGATGTGAATGTGGGTAATGCTGAGGCAAATATTGCTTAAGTGTTCTATGTGTTTGAGTGTACTCGCAGTTAGGAGATCAAAAAGAAGGCTGAATAAAGGTTAAATAATCTTCTTTTTCATAATGGACCCCACGAGGCTTTCAAATATTGCTACACTAGATCAAGCAAATAAGATCATTGCATGATTCTTGCAACAGCCCTACGTATTTTCCATTATCAAAATTATTTTGTTTCACAGATATGATCTCCCATTAGTATTGTTATGATTTCTTGTCTTTCTGATGGCAGTTGCATTTCATCCCTTGTGATTTCTATAATACTCTTAGTGTTGATTTTGCAGCCAAGCAACAGCTTAATTCTCTTCCCTTCTCACTACAATAAGAGCAAATGGAGGCTACTGAGGGAGCAGATGTTGACAAACATTTTGCCTCTAGTTCCCTAAGAACCGATGCACTTTCCATCTCTAATGCGACTATATTTCTCATATTGAAATATCCAACCTAGGGCGGAAGAGGAATTCTCAGAGCACTACAGAGAGATTCACATTAGAGGAGAAAAGATAGGAAATGCTTCCTCCTTTAAAAGGAGGGGGAACCCCCCCTTAAAGCAACTTACTTGAACTTTCTGTTTGACTTAGAGCTGAAATCTAAAACGTGATTTTCTTCTTGGTTTTATATTTGTGTTATTGACTTCAGTGAAATTAATCCCAACTTACATTGATATGAGAAGAATGGGGTCTCCAAGGTCTCATTATCCCAGGCATTAACTGATGAGCTTTCTATTCTTTGGCTACTAGGGCGCCGCAAGCGTTTAGAGACTCCATTCACAGCACAGACAGGAAGATGAGATGAGATAATGCAAAAATAAGCTGCTCCAGACTATTTCATTTAGGAGAGTTTGTCTTCATGGGCCATAGGGGATAGCTTCACATTTCTGTTATGCCACCATGTGCTTGGAATTGCATTCTCTGTGCGTTTTCTCCAGAGTGTTCACTTAGACTCACTGAGAGTGTCAGCGTATACGGCATATTTCAAGCCTGATCAGTTCTAGTTCTTTGTCTCTGCCTACGTCCCTTTCCTCTCTTTACCCCTTTTATTTCAACACTTAGATTGAATTGAACCACATTTTTCAACTAAAGGGGTGTTCTGAAATCAGTGGTAAGCAAAAAATGGAGCAGCGAAGTGCTGATAGGTGTATATAGACATTCAGTCACAGAATCCTTTTCTTGCATGCATTTTGCTGTTCTAGCTAGCAAAAAAAACTGGACCAAAAGTGCTTTGGCGTATTAACTATGTGTAAGCTGTAACTGGATTACTAAGCATTGACGATGGCAGCCAGCTGATTTGGGGTCTGTGCTTGACTGTACAGTAGGTGGGCAATGGGAAAGGGACCACTATCCCCTACTCCTGTCTCTGAACCACAGGTTCTCCCTTCACAAGGGTGGACACAAACTGCATTTGTGCTATCTGCCCCATGTTAGTACCATTCTGTGGCATGTATGACAAGTATCACCTGCTAGGTCCCGCTGCTTCATATCATTTCCATCCGTGCTCACCATATTGCTTATGCTTCCTTCTCAGAGTCCCTTCCCATTTCTGCTTCTCTTTCCTTCTCATGATTTCCAAATTGACAAAACCTGACTCCTTTTTCTGACTATCTGTGCAAAGCTAGGCTCACTCATCCAATCTTCGTATCTCCCATAGATGAAATACAGTGCTGTCCTCTGCTGACAAACAGCTACATGACCTTCTGCTCTGTGGTGGCCTTCCTGCTCTTTTGCTGAAATCAACTTCTTTCCAACAAACTCTGGATCTTTTCACGTACCATATTAGCTCTCTGCACATTTAGTCTCCACAGTCCGCTCCTTTTGTATTCCTTACAAGCAATTCAAAGGCAGCATAAAAAATGAATGCTCCTATTTGGCAGTGTTTTTATACTTAGTGTGCACAGGTCTGAGAGGGAGCAAAAAAGTCCAGCTCCAACAGCATGTGTTCAACCTTCTAACTATATTTTGAAATCAAGGATGGAAGCTCAAATAGGAATTTGGAGCTTAAATTTGGAGTTTTGTTGGCTGAGCTTGGTCAACAACAATAGCTTGGATGAAGTTATCCTTCCTTAATCCTTCCACTAAGTAAATATTTGACCTTTCAGCATGGATGGAAAACAGACAGTTTTCATTTACAAATGACCCACTTAAACAAACAAACAAAAAAAAGAAACAAAAAAAACACCCTTTGAGATCCTCAGTTCTATAACACCAAGTATATTATCTTTGCAATTGGAGAGGATAAACATTATTCTTGATTGGAAAAAATAAAAAATAAGCATTTCATTTGACTGATATGGCTATTCTGGTTGCATCGTGTAGCAGGTTTAATCTTCATTCATTAAACTTCATTCTTTTGAACACTAATGCTTATCTTTTACTCCCTAAAAATACCATTTGTTGTAGAATTCTTTATTTGATATAATGGGCAATAACTGTCTGTGTGCCAAGAGACTGAATGTCACAAAATGTGGCCAGTGCTATGCGAATAGCCATTAGTACATCTAATATGGTACTTGATAAATAATCATGGAATCCTTCATTTCTTAGCAAATCTATTACATATATTTTATCAGAAATGTTATCTTTAGAAGCCACAGTTATTCCAATGTAGCAGTATATAATAACTACAACAACTAATGACATTGATTTGGAAATTTCAAAATACAATCCAGTAAGAAGGCATTTTGTTTCTGTGTAGTGATGTTTATTTCATTTTGGAAGTATGGAAAACTGCCAGAATTATGACCTCTTAATGGGCTTTGTAGATATAAATGGTGAAGCTGCCATTATCTGGAGTGGGGGGTTGTGTTTGGATGTATTGTGCTACTAAAATATGAACAAGGTTTTTTGATCCGTTTTGTTTCAGCCTGCTGCTGTTCAGCACCATAATAGCTTTCCACACTAAAATTAGGTGGTAGAGGATATAAATATTTATATCTCAGTTTCAAAACAGACCAGCAATGCTGGATCATCTGTCTAAATCTCCCAAGAGTCTTACTTAAGATAACACTACTGAAGATGCAGGCACTGGGAACAATATGCCACTGAACTCGGAGTAGGATGTTAAAACTTAGAAAAGACCATGAATCAGATGCAAAAGTTTACTTGAAAGTCAGTCACAATGGGTGGAAGTGATGAAAAAGAAAAAAATCTGTGTTATTCTGGGAAACTGGATAATGATTTAGCTATTATTCTGCCAAGAGAATTCATCTTTGTCTAAACTTACCCCTCTGCTAGCCATTAGGAAATCAGGCATACATTTTTTCAGTAAATATCCCATGTGTCTTGAAAGAGGCATAGGTTATTTATACGAAATAAAAATACAGAGATGAATACAGCGTTTTGGACAAGATACAGAAGCTGCATAATTATGATATTAAATTTGTCTTGGCTGATTACTGCTGTATTCTGGAATACATTTTTTATATGCCTGTTTGCAAATGAGTAATGCTAATGCGGTTTCTCGACAGGATTCAATGTCAATTTTGGAAGGCTGAGACATTTATTGAATATTTTATGTAATTCATGATTTTTTTTCTTGTGACACTGACAAAGGATATTTCCATCTCTACATATTTGAAGTGATCCTGCAGTTAAAATACAGAGCTTGCAAAACAAAACATAAATAAGAAAACACTCAATAAAAAGCAGTTGATAAAGCCCTATATGTTTCCGAAATATTTACCTGTGTGGCTGCAGAAGAAATAAGACATACATAGCACATATTTTTACTCAAATACATATTTATCCCTTCATTTGTAAATGCACTGCGTGGGAGTCCATCCTAGTAATTGCTGCACAGTTGTGCAATTTCAAATGAACCTGATAGCGGAGTGGTAATCTCAAAGATAATTCATTCTTCTAAGTGGTATGAAATCACGATGGGTGAGGAAAAGGAATGTGTTATTATTAGTGCCTCCATTGAAAGAAAGATGGCAATATCAATACAGAACACCTAAGAATCCAGCAAGAAGAGGAACATTCAGCTGCAGGAAAGGCCTTGGTCAGAAGAAATTAAGCTACTAATTTTTTAATACTTGTTTCGAAGCATAGATGCTGGGCACTCTGGAGAATTAAGCTGTTTGAGCGCTCTATCTGAAGAAAGATTGGAATCAGAATGTGAAGTCCAGGACTCATTTTTCCATGGAGCCTTTGCTTAAGATGAAAGGCTTCTCCCACTTTATTGTTCTATCAAACTGGTACAACGTGTGCACCCTGCCTGCCTTGCTGATGAGCTGTAGCACAGCGGATAGAAAGTGCTCATTTACTGCACAGACAACTTCTGAGGGGCCCTGCTGCAGCTCACACTTTCGCAGAGAAAATGCCACATGCTGGCAAAGTTCATCCCTACTCTAACTCCATTAAAGTTAATGGGTTTACTCCAGAGATGAAGACGGTTCCTTGAATCTGGGTGAAAATGAAAGATCACATCCCTTAAGGGAGCCTAGAAATGGCTGAAATGAAATCAGAAACTGTTTATTCCTGGGCCAGAAGCTTCTTTTCTTTTTTTTTTTTCAGTTTCTCCCTTGGCCTGCAAAGAATTTTCTATAGGATGTCCATTCCCTTATCTGGCTGGGATACTGAACAGAGCAATGGAAAGCATCTGTTTGAGCGTGTGCTGCTTCCTCTTTCTCCAACTGCTGCCTCTATCTCACTCTCGTTAATCTTTCTACTAGAAAAAATATAATTTTTTTTTCCCAGCTGAAGCCTTCCTTTTACTAGAAAAAAATACCCTAATACTTTCTTGATTCTTAGTCTACACTAGGACCGGTAGTACCATATGTGATAATAATTAAATGAAACATATCTAATAGCTGGCTCTTTCCTACCTAGGTTTATTGGATAGCGGGCTATCAACTGAAAGAGCAGGAAAAATCAGCTTTTAAGAGTAGATATGTCTCCAGTCACCAACCTCTTGATTCTTCTCTTTAGGCCTTGGCTTGCCCTTGACAGGGCTTCTGTTTTCATGATCCTTCTAGAATTTTTGCCTTGGAATTTCTGCTGTCTCCGGGCTGCTGCAGAACCCCTGCTGGGACATACACCAGCAGCACGGAGAAGCCAAGTCTGCCATGGAGGCTCCAACTCACTCGGCACCCCTCAGTGGGTCGTGCCGTCTGGCTTCTGCATGAAGAGTCATCCTACCTCTGCGTGCTGCCGGAACATCGTCTCGTAGGTCACATAAAATCGCAGAAATTAGGGATGGGAAGTGAGTTTAGTTTTAAAACCATTCCTGAGGGCAAGGCCGTGATAGTCCCTTGGGTCTTAGGCAGCAGTACATGTCCATTTCAAAGTTAAGAGCTGGAGCCTTTTTGAAGCAGCTACTGCCTTTGTACTCAATATGTTGAAACAACATGAGCTGATTTATGTTAGGTGATACCTCATATATGACGTGTCTTTCTCTATACCACCAGTTCTGGAAAATGTGACTTTTCAGCTCAGACTACAGTCTCGTGTGTATAGCTCAGCCGTTACCTCCTTTAGTCTTAACTGTCGGACAAAATCATGGCTGTCACACCTCCTTAGGCATCTTTTAGCAAATCCAGTTAGAGATGTGAATATTCATCTGGAAAATACACTTCACAGTTCCTTACTGTTTGGCATCAAAACCGTGGCATCAAAATGATTGGTATTTTCAGAAAAAAACAGTGCAGCATGCAGTACCACACAATGCACGGGCATTTCTCAAAACCTATGGATACTTCTTTTATAAAGAATATATGGCCTGAGAGGATATATGATTAGCAGTTCTGGCTGCAAACCTTTCAGAACTGCCCCAAAGTTCACTGTACAGGCGTATATAGGCAGCATGGCATTTGGCTGAGCTGTTTGGCATAAGGAAATGGCAAGTTTCTTCCTTGGAAACTATGACAATAGGGGAGTGCGGGAGGCCAAGGAGCCATGTGTTGCAAGGACGGATGTGCTAATTGTTTTTAAATACCAAGGCACAAATGGACAGTGGGAGGCTACACCCTCATTAGAACTATTGCCTGGAAATTGCTCTCTTGCCATTTCCTAAGAGGAAGGTTGGAGTGTTTCCCTGTCTTTCCTATATTGATCTCTCCTCTCCTGAGCCTAGCTCTTCTATAAACACTCATCAGGATGTCTAGCTAAGCTCTGGTCCCTCCTTTATTTAAAGAACAACTGTCTCTCGCACTGAACACATTGTCGGGTCTGGCTGTGGTCCATGTAGAAAAAAGCGAGGAAAAGGAGGCTCTAGGCACCACACAAAGATAATGGTAAAGAAAAAAATCCCTTAAGAAATGACCCACTGTCACAGGGCTGGTTGCAGAAAACTGAGGGCATCCCAGGTCTGATGTGGGAGCCCTGGGAGCCTTTGTAGAGGATATGACTCAGGATATGGAGCAAATGAAAGGCACTGACTTGGTCATGTTCCTGACGCTTGCAGCAGCCTCCTTTGGAGCTACTCCTTGGGCCTCGTTGCCCTCAGACCCTGCACTGTCCCCTGTCTCCTCCTCCCCAGCGCCACCCTGTCATGTCAGCACCCTCCATCTCAGGGTTTTGCTGGGTGTGAGTGGCCGGCGGCGGGGGCTCTGTGGTAACGCGGAGCGGGGTTTGTGCCCACAGGGTCGCCGGAGGCAGGGACGGTGGGGCTGCGCTCCCCACCAGGGTGCACGCGGATGCCCAGCTTCCTCAGTGCAGGTAGGGCTCCTGTGGGGCAGTTATCCCCTGCAGGTGGATATACCCCCTGGGAGGAGGGTGGCAATTAACTCCTTGGAGGCAGGCAACAGCCTGCAGGGGGAAGTTCACCCTCACGGGGACCATTATCCTCCCATTCACTCTCCCCCAACCTGGGAGGGGGGCAATCAGTCCACTTGGGGGCAGTTAACCCATATACCGGCCCATTATCCCATATAGAGGCCCATTTTCCACCCCAAGGCATGGAGTTAACCTACATGGGGCCCATTATCCACCTCCCCTGGGGGGCAGTTAACTCACAAGGGGCCCATTATGTACTCACTTCCCTTCAGGGGCAGCTAACCCACATGAGGGCCACCATCCACCATGGCGGGGTGTTCATTAACCCTTCCAGGGGGGCATTTAACTCACATAGGGGGACATTACCCACTCCCCTCGGGGGGCAGTTAACCCACATGGGGTCCACCATCCCCCATGAGGGAGGTCATTAACCCTTCTCAGGGGGCACAATCCACATGGGGGGCCATTATCCACTCCCCTCGGTGGCAGCTGACCCACATGGGGTCCACCATGGGGGGGGTCATTAACCCTTGCGAGGGGGCACTTAACCCACATGGGGACCCCATCCACCCCGGGCGGGGGTGCCGCTACCCCGGGG
>JAUBOD010001026.1:858788-902020 GCA_032353885.1 Nothura maculosa
GTATCCGCCTACTCCCCGCACCTTTCCCTCTGTGCCCCCAGCCCCTGTCCAACCGCACTTCCTAGTGCCCCGCTGAACCCGCCTCCCGCACCCCAGCTGCCCCGCTCTGCTCTGCTGCACCCCTGGCCCCCATCCGCACCCTGCCCTCCTCTCCCATCCCGGTTGCTGCCCCCCTAACTGCCCTGGGGCTCCCTGCTCTGGCCTGTGCCCTTCCCGTGCTGCCAGTGCCCCCCTGCACCCACCTCCGTCCTGCCCGACATTGGGCCGGCACCCTCAGACCCTCTGCCCGTGTCCCCCTGTGTCCATGCAGCTGCACGCTGCTATCACCCTGCATCCTTGTTGCCCTGCATCTCCTGCATCCTCGGCATCCCCTGCATCGCTGGCACCCTGCATCTCGGGCAGCCTGCATCCCTGGCACCCGGCGCCCTGCATCCCCTGCATCCCTGGTACCTAGCGCCCTGCATCCCGTGTGTCTCTGGCACCCTGCATGCCCGGCATCCCTGGCATCCCCTGCATTCCCGGCACCCTGCATCCCTGGCACCCGTCCTGCACACTCTATGCCCCCACAGCGCTAACGCCACACGTTGCACCCCCTGCTGTGTCCCTGCGCCCCTCCGCATGTCCCCGCATCCTCCTGCTCTACATGATACGGCCCTTCCTGAGTGTCCCTCCCGTGTCCCTCCATACCCCGATGTCCCTCCGTACCCCCGTGTCCCTCCGTGTCCCTGCTCCCCTCGCACCGCCAGCCCTGGCCCCTTGGCCGCCGTCACCCCCAGACCCCCTGGTGCAGCCAGGCACAGGCGTCTGGCCACCCCCAGTGCCCACCCATGTCCTCCTGCCACCCTCCTCAGCCGGTCACAGGCCCTGGGGACACCCAGTGGGCTGCCCCGTCGTGGGCTGCCCTGTGCTGGGCGCCATCCCTGCCCTGGGGACTTGGGCACGCTGACCCCGTCCCTGTTACGTAAGGCCCAGCAATGGAGCGCGCCGGTGCTGCAGGGCCCTGGGGGCTGGTGACACCTCATGGGGGCAACAGGGCAACACGCGGGTGCTTGGGGGCAGGACGGGGCCGCCCGCGGGCGCTGACGGCCCCGCCGCCCTCCCAGGCACCGACCTGCCTGTGTGTGCGAGCTGCGGCCACGGCATCTACGACGGGCAGTACCTGCAGGCGCTGAACGCAGACTGGCACGCCGACTGCTTCAGGTGGGAGCCCTGCGGTGCCCCTGGGCACGGCCGTGCTGCACATGGGTGACACGGGCACCTCCGGGGCTACGCGGGCACCTCCAGGGCGGCCTGGGTGCCCCCGGGGCTGCGCGGGCACCTCTGGCGCTGTGGGCGCGTCGCATGATGCTGCGGATGCCGCTGCCACGCAGAGGCTGTGGGCTCCGTGCCGAGGCTGCAGCTCGGCCCCGCGCGCGGCCTCGGTGCCCGCTGGGTGCCCAGGCCTCCCCATCACTCTCCGCGCGGTGTCTGTTGCGCCCGGGGCGCTCGGGGGCTCTGGGGGTGCCTGTGTGCGCGGGGGCCGCGCGGCGCCGGGGCCGCCTCTCCTGCCGCTCCGGCAGCCATTAGCAGCAGCTGGGGCGCCTGCGAGCGGGGCCATCTGCTCTTCATTAGCAACAGCCGCTGCGCGGGGCCGCGGGGCCCCCCGCGGAGCCCTGGATACGGGATACCCGGCAGGCGGGACGTGCCGGGCGCCGGGATGCAGCGCTCCGTGCCGGACAGGGCCCCCTCCGGCTGCAGGGAGCCCCACGGCGGGGAGGCTGCAGCCCTGCAGCCGGCACCAGGAGGCCGCCGCGCATCGATTGTGTGTAGCTCACGTATAGGACGTATAGCTCGCGTATAGCTTGTGTATGGCACATATAGCTCGCGGATAGCTCATGTATGACACATATAGCTCGCAGATAACACGTATAGCTCACAGATAGCTCATGTATGGCACATATAGCTTGCAGATAGCACGGATAGCTCATGGATAGCTCATGTATAGCACATATAGCTCGTGGATAGCTTGCGGATAGCACGTATAGCTCGCGGATAGCTCTTGTATAGCACGTATAGCTCGTGGATAGCTCATGTATGGCACATATAGCTCGCGGATAGCACGTATAGCTCGCGGATAGCTCATGTATAGCACATATAGCTCGCGTATAGCGCGTCTGGCTGTGTGTAGCTCTTCTTCCTACTTTCCCTTCCTGCGGCGCAGGGATGCGCCTCGGAGGGGCTGCCGGCTCCCAGGGCTGATGTCACCGGGCCCTGGTCCCTCCCCTCCCTGTTTCCTCTTTCTCTCTTGCTCTGGGCCGGGCGAGCGCGGTGTTGCTCCCTGCTTCGCCCCGCTCCCCTCCTCGCCTATATATGATATAGGTGTGCACGCGTTTCCCAGTGCTTCCATGTGTGTGTGTCCGCTCGGGAGGCGCTTTCCAGGCGCGCGGGCTGCTCGCAGCGCTGCCCGGAGCGGCGCGTGTTTGTGTGTGTTTGTGTATGGGGGGGTGGGATACAAATCCCATGGGAGCCGGGAGAGACGGAGATGGCGGGAGGCAGCGCGGGGCAGGGGCCGAGCCCCCGGCTGCCCGGGCGCTGAGTTGCCCAGGTCTCAGCCGCCCGCTTGCGGGCACTGACATTTGCCCTGTTCTGCTCATCATACCTGTTACCCTGCCGGCTGTTTTTGCCTGTTTATTCACCTGCTTGCGCGTTCACAAAACGCCGATTCGGGTGGTGTGCGGGTCCAGGCCCCGCGTCAGGCTGTAGCCCCCCGCTTTCCCGAGGGGTTCGGCTGGAGCAGGATCCCTGTGCGGACACAGCGGGACACAGCGGAGGCAGCGAGGCCGGCGCTGCCAGGAGGCACCGCGGCGGCGGAGCCCAAACTTCGTGCCAGACCTGGGTGGCTGTGCCGCCAACACCCCCGGAATCCAACAAAAAGCTGTTCTGTTTTATATCGGGGAGGTTTGTGCCATGCGGATATGTCACCGGCTCCCTCTGGAGCAGGGAGATGCCCGGGCGCTGTGTGGCAGGGCAGAGGAGGCAGCGAGCTCCGTGCCCGGCTTTGTTTGAGCACCGGGATTGAATCCGGGACGCCTGGAGGAGCGTCAGGCGCTAAGAGGAGGTCGGACAGATGCCCGCCATGCACCGTGTCCCACTGTGCACCCACCGTGGGGTCCTGGACAGGCCCCGTGGCCCTGGGATGTGCTCCAGGCAGAGCCTTGCCCGGCTCTGGGAACGCGGGAGCTCGTCCTAGCAGAGCCTTGCCCGGCTCTGGGAACGCGGGAGCTCGTCTTAACGGCGTTTCCAAGCCCTGCTCCTTTGGAGGGCGTCTGTCAGAGGTTGGGAAGGTGGGGAGCTGCTGTGTTGCTGTGATGGAATACTTCAAACAGAATGTGGATGCGTTCTGAAAAGGAAACAGGGTAATCAGAAACCTCAGTTTGGGCTGTATTGTCCTCAGTATGGGATATAACTCATAAAAAATATGTTTTCTTATTGTGCCCTTTGTAGTACGGAGCGTACTAGAAACACTTCCTCCCTGCCAGCCATTGCCATCACTCCAGAACGACGGGTTTCAGGAGTCATTGGAGATGTGAACACACAAGGCAGCTCTGCCCAGGTTGGCCGGGCTGGGCTGCGTTATCCGCTCACAGGCCTGGCCCCTTGGTGCTGTAGCAGCTCTTGCAAAGTGCACATGGCAAAATGTGCATTGAGCAAAAGAGGCGGTGGAATTCCCCAGGGAAAAGCGCTCCTCTGAAAACGTGGATCTGCCTGATTAGATGTCTTTGCTCCATGATGCGCATCCTGTTGAGAGCGATGGTGTGCGCTGGGAAGAGCCGTTCGCATAAATCCTCTTTGGCTGTGACCCATCTTGGTGTTATCTAAGCTTTTGTGCTGATTTTAATTGTGTTTGGTGTTTGTGTCTGTTTGTTTGTGTATGTGTTTGTTTCTTCTTCCTTTCAATCTAGAATGTTTGTTTTGCCATCTGGGTTTGTGGACTTTTTTCTTTTTTTTGAAGAGCTTAGGATACTTTCATGAATGTGATTCAATGTAGATTTAAAAGTATGGTTAGAGGTGGCTCTCTGCATGGTAAAAGGCACAGAAACAGAAGACTGGGAGTTTAAACAACTGGAGATACCTGATGGTTAGAAGGGATTTGGGGGTGTTTTAAACTTTTGCTGTTTTCTGCACTGACTTCCATGTGATAGTTATCTGACATTGCATTGATCCTTTTTTTTTTATTGCTGGTTTCGCATGATCTTAGTCAATATTTAACACAGTGTAATCTGTGGAATAAATGTTTGATTTGATGATTTGCAAAAGGCTTTGGCTCTTATCCAAATGGGGGGAAATACCCCCTCTCCTCCCACCCCCAAGCCAAGCAGGCCCCTTAGAACTGATCCCCTTTTGGAACAATTTGTACTAGTTTACTGGTGCTTTAAGTTCTCTCTGCTTAAATCACTCAAAATAGTTTTTGTAAGGCATTCATGCATCTTATATTCATGCATATTGTACAATAATATTTGCATTTATACAGCTAAAAAGAATACAATTCATTTCTGAAGCATAAATCATATGCAAGCCCTTGTACAAGTTCAGGATTTGGCATGTTTCTGATTTTCCAATTGAACTTCAGTTAATAACTAGCTGCACAGCTCTCCAGTGTGAAAACTACCACTTGGTATTTTGAATTGGAAGGAAGAAGGCGAGAAAGAGGATTCTGAGTGGAAGAGAAGCTGTAGAAGAGCTGGAAATACATTGATCATGGAAACTCCCCGAGTGCTCTAGTGGAAGGGGAGTCAATTCCGAGTTTCCTTGTTCAACAAAGGTTTCCTACCATAAGCAGAGATACAGAAAGTGGGTCTTAAAAGGATGCCTGGCAGCTTGGGGTATCAGTGAAGATTTTCTGCCATTAATTCTTCCAGTGTCCCTTTTAATTCTTCCCTGTCCAATGTTGCTTTTGAGGCTGATCCCGGCTGCCCAATGCTCTGTGTCTTGCAGTGGTGTTTATGGCTGGTGCTTGCTCAGCACTGGTGGTATTTTGTTGGGGAACTTCGTTTTTTTCAAGACTGCCTGGTATTTTTCAATACCTAAACTCCTCATTTTCCAGTATGGTCCTTCAGAAAGAACCTAGGAACTAATGCAAGTGCCTGCATGCCTTTTTTTAAGGCAAGCCTTCTAAGTGTCCTATGTTCAATTAGGCCCGTGGAAGTGGCTGTCACTGCATTAGATTGTAGATGGGAATTCTGCCACAGGCCTTTGGGTCTGTCTGTGGGGAACTGAGGTGGCTGCTTTTGGAAACGTCAGCACTGATATTTCCGTGCACTCAGCCTCCCATTATTAAAATTACAGTGTGTATAGTGACACAAGTGCTGATAGATAGCTGGTGCCTGGGAAAAGCTCATCAGTAGATCCTCTTCTTGTTAATTTGTCGAGTGAAAGGTACTGTGAATGAGTAAAAAGCTTATTTATTTATTTATTTTTAAGACCAAAGGGGTGGACATGTCATGTGAACTATAAAACATTTTAACTTTAAATAAAATCCGAACACATCTGACAGTCCGGCACGCAAGATTTCCTTAAAGCCAAGATGGTGGGTTTGCTATTGTTGCTTCTGGAAAAGGGATTCAGCAAGGCAGATTCTAGCATACAAGATAAAACTAAAATCTCATTCTGTTCTTAAGATTTCTTCCCTCATAGCAACAAGTACATTAACTTGTAAGACAAGATTGCAAGACAATCTTAAAACATCTTCTATCTTGGGATAGATGATGGGCTTTTTTTCTGTAATATCCCCTCATACCCCACAGTTTCTGGAAACTTTTACATGTCCAGTGACTGTTGGCATTTCCTTTAGATACGTTTTACAGGAATGTGTGTGCCCTTGTAGGTGTGAATGTGCACAGGCATCTAGATTATCTCTAACATACATCTCCTATTTATAAACTTCTTTATATATTTTAGTGTTTAGCACCTTCCATCACTTTTTCTCTGTAAAAAGGAGATTCTCTGACTCTTCGTCTCAGTGCTTGCCCCTCAGGAAACGCAGTTTCTATAAGGAAGGGTTAAACTTGACCAAGGTTTCCCCTTTTACTTAGCTGCTGGTTTTAAATGGGTTTAGCTGCAAGTGAAAGAAGGCTCCAAGGGATGCCTTGGCTTGATAAAAAATTATTTGGGTTTAGTCCTATAAGAAGAAGCTTAGGAAAGCCACAATAAGCATCCCCACGCACAGGCTTGTCCTGCTTCTCTTCTCTGCACAGGCTACCTTTGCAGACCAGAAGGGATTACTGCTTGGTCTTAGGCTACAGAAGCACAAAGGAAAAGGTTCTTATTTCTTGCTGAGACAAGGTAGCTGCCTCTGCACTCCTAATCTGCTATGGGATAAAGTGGAAAGGGTTTGTATAAGAAATGCACAAGACCTGCACACACTTGCTGGCTGCTTTTTGACAGGGCCACCTAGCTGGGTGTTCTCAGCAGTGTGGCTGTTTGCACCAGTTGTGCATTTGGCTAAACTCCTTGCTTTTGAAATGTTATTAGAGTTTGTTATGGCAAATAAAAGTGCTCTCCTGACTACTTAGGAGAGGAACATTCCCAGCATGATCTTTTGGAGGCAACAGGCTGTAGATCTAGATTGCAGTGAGCATTGGGGACCCAGGCCAGCAGCGTGAGCTTTAGAGCCTTGCAGACTGCAGAAAGGTAAGATCTTAAATAGTGGAGAGTGTCGCTTTCCTGACATTCATAAATTAATACACAAGTGAAAATACTGTTGAGGGCAGGAGATGGAAGTCTGCTTTTTGTTGAATGCCTTTTTTTTTCCCTTTTGAGAACAAGATGTCTTGACAGTTTGCTGATATGATAAGTGCTAAAGTTTTCACTCCTCAATAAAAATGTCTTTCTCTTCAATTGTGTCGCCAGATTTGAATAAAATAGGTGTTAACTGAGCCCACGTTTTAAATAACTTGACTAAAAATCTCTTCCTCTTTCTCAATGAGTCAGCTTTCAATCTGGCAGATTTTTAGAGGAACAGAAATTAGCCAGAAATGGCTTCTGATCTGTACCTGGTCCGACGTTACGTTGGGCTACTTCTGCAAAGGGGACTTCCCATCCCTCCCTAATGTCCTCTTAGCTGTTCCTCCTGCAGATCCCGTTACCACAGGGCAGCAGATGGAGTGGGCCAGCCTACTAAGGTGGTGGAAAACCAAGCCACCCAAGGGGATGGGGAAAAGCGAGTGGGAAAACGGTTCTCCGTAGGACCATCCGTGTGGTGCTGTGGCAGCTTCCGTGCAGTCCCTGCGTCTGTCATGGTGTATGAGGAGCAGAAGGCAATTGTAGAGATCCCCTCCAGACCATAAAAAGCACAACCCGGAGCCTCAGTAAGGACATTGCATCTCTCAGAGAAAACCTTGGCCGGATGCCTCCCGTTGGCGCCGTGTTTCCCGGCCTGGGCTCCAGGCTGGGAAGCCGAGCGCATCCTCGCGTGGGCTCGGCCAGCCAGGGGCTTTTGCAGAGCCCTGTTCCTGTTTGTCGGTGGTGAACCCCAAAGCTGGCTTAAGGACATTCCCCATTCTGAAAAGGAAACACCGAGGGAGGCTTCCCAGTTTTCTTGTGCAACAAGTAAGTGTCTTAGAGACTGCAGTCTCTAAGGTTTAATCCTTAGGAACCGAAGAGCTTTTTTCAAGGAATGTACATGAGCAAAAAAGTGCCAATAGCTGTAGTAGCAGAAGGATGCTTGTTTAAGTTGCTTCCAGCTTGCTGGCATAATTACATTGATTACAGGCACGAGTATTTTTCATGTACCTGAATGACACACCTAGGTAAGCCACTAAAATTCACTGGCCTGGCCTGACTCTGTAATTCTCCCTTTCCTTTTAGGAAAGACACTTCATCTAACCAAAAGGCTTCATTGTTCATATGCTTTTTTACTACAATACTTTTTGGACATGGTAGAGTGGCATTAAAGCCCTCATACTGCCAAGTGCCTCCCATTTGGGAATGTGATATACGGGATAGTGTCGTGGTGTCTAGGTATACCTGGACAACCTGATGACTTGTCCAGGTACAACCCGTGCTTTGTTTCCGCTTTTATTAAATCTCATAACTGAAGTGGATACCCTTATGGAGGGTAAAAAAATATCTAGATTTGGCCTGGAAATTCCTTTCTGCCTTCCCTGTAGTATTTCTGTAAAAATTTCCTGCAAAGCAGCGCAGTCGCTTCACCTTGTAGCTGGTGACTTTAATGCTGTATCTGTTGATGCAAGAACCAGGTATGATGAGTCAAGCGAGTGTTTTCTCTCATTTGTGCTCCTTGGGGGAAAATGTATTGCTCATCACTACACATAATTATCTCGGTGCAGGGCTAAGTGAGATCCAGAAAGTCTCTCTTGGCTCTCCTGCAGCTTGAATTCCCAGCTCTGATACGTCTTTCTCACTGCATTAGGAGCCGTAGGTGCAAACCATTGCAGGAAAGGTAACGGGTTTCCAAATCCGCCTTCGTCTGCTCAGTGCCTTTGAGTTTAGCACCCAGAACGGAGGCTTTTTTCTTAAAATGCTGATTTGAAACTGTCAGCCAGTTGTCTGGATTAAAAAAAAATAGGAGGGTGCAGAATCCTCCAATTCGCTCTTACAGGATTTTCTTTTCATGTTATTTTTCAGGCTAACGTGAACTGTTCCTATCTTGAGGACTATTTTATCTGTTCCAAATAAATATGCCTGGTAAAAAATTCCCAGTTTTCAGTGGGCTGCGGACACCTGGCTATGGGTAAGCGGTGTGAAAGGCGCCCAAGGGTCCATGTGGCTGTTGTGCGTGGGGCCCCGTTCCACCTCTCGTGTGATCCTGTGCAAGGAGCCTCCCTTCCCTCTTTGACCGAGGCAGCTCCGGATGACTGTGCTCCTGGTGGCATCACCTCTAGGGAACACCAGGGCAGACACCAGTGTCTGGAGCTCTGGAGCCTACGTCCTCTTTGGCTCTGGCTTCTGCTCTTCCCTTCCCCTGCTCCCTAGGGAGATGGGAGTTGCTGGTTTGGGTCCATGTTTTGTTTGGAAGGAGGTCGGGTCTTTTTTTCTTTTTTTTTTCCCCTCTCTTTTTCTTTCTTTCTTTAATGGCACCAATGCACAGCTAACTGAATTTTGACTGAATTGCCAGCTCTGAATGTGCTCATGGTAAAATAGCCCAGGACCTGCAGGTGAGACGGTCTCAGGGCTTGTATTTTGTGAAATCCCTCACACTTCTACACCCGTTACTTTAACTGAGCTTCTCATTGACTGCAGATTAACACTGCTGGCTTCTTAAAGCACAAGGCAAACATAATAAATGGGGTTTTACTGTAGATGACTTGCACCTTTATAGGTGTTGGATTAAATTCTGAAAACACTGTAGGAAATGCATTGGAATATGCTGGAGATCTTGTGAAAAGTGATTTTTTCCTGCCTGTCTTGACTCACCTCAAGCTTTTAGCACATGAGCAACCATTGCAAGAGGCTGCAGGAGTCGGCGGGTCTCCTTTGCATGGTGGTTCCCATGCCGGAGCCCGCGTGCGGCACAAATCCAAGGGAGCTGGGATTACGATTATGTTAATTCTGTCATAAGATTGACCCCCTCCTTTGGTCCAGGATTAGGGCTTTAATACAAAGCCCATTAAAAGTCAGGGGGGACCATGTGCTTTGGGGCTCTCTGCCCCCCAGCCCCAGGGCACGCAGGGGGTGTGGGGATCCCGGCCTGTCTGCGGGAGCAGCGGGCTGTGTTCCAGGCGGGCTCTGCTCCGGGCGCTTCCCTCGGGACAGGGGTCGAGCGAAGCGCCCCCGGCTCCCGTTGCGTAAGGAGGAGCGGTCGGAGCGATTATATAAAAGAGATTATGTAAGCGAGTCGCCCTGTAATCGCTTCTCGGGCGAGCGCTAAGAATAGTTGGTGAATATGCATGTGTTCCTCTGATACCCTTCCGTGGTGATTAAGCGGGATTTGGGACCCTCTTTGCTTGCTTTTGCTTCCTAGGATTTCCTTTCCTTTTCCTTCCCCCTCCAAGCTGAAACCACATGTCAGTGCCAGGAGGTATCGGGCACATGAAAGGCTGGATGGCTTCCAGGTTTGTGCCAAGGAGCAGGAACCTCCCTGGCAGCTGAGGCTCCACGGAGCTGCTTGCCCAGCTCCCACTTCTCCTCATGGGGCTCCAGTTTGTCCCTCCTTGCCTTGTCCGTCCAGAGGGAAGTGACTCACCCAAAAAAACGGGATGCAGCCAAATCTGCGCTCCGCTCGCACGCTGCCAACTGAAGTTTTGGGGGAGGAACTGGATGCTTCTCCCTAACATCTCTCAGCCTCGAGAAAGCGTGCAGGGGTAACGTAAGGATACGTTGGGAAGTGTGGAGACGCTCCATCTGGAAAAGGAAATGAAAAAAGGAGTTTTCTTTAGCTGTAGTGATTCATCCCAGAGCTCGAATCCTACCTTAAATTGTGACTGCACTTTTAATGTGTTTGTGCAAGCCAGTTGGCTGTTGCTTTGCCTCCCCCCGCACCGTTTCCTTATACTTGTTCATATATATATATGTGTATATATATATATAAACGCACACAGAGGTTTTTCATTTTCAGTTGTTCCCGGCACAGGGCCCTGCCTGCGGAGCCCTTCTCTTCCCTTGCGGATCCATCCGCCGTGTCCGCGCTGACTCCATCGTCCTCCTTGGCTCCTCAGCACCGGGCGCCCTCAGCTCCAGCTGCTTGGCCTGGTCTGCAGGCTCCTAATCCTGGCTCCACCTGCAGCTCCCACCTCGCTTCCTCCTCCTCCCACCTTGGTCTGGACACTCATTCCACTCCCCTTGGCTTGGCGGGGCCTTCTCCTCTCTTCCCATTACTGATTTTGTGATCTCCACACACACGATTTCCAGTAGCTTCCACATTATCCATCTTGAGCCCCGATCTCCTGTTAAAATTCTTACCTTTGGCATTTTCTCCATTTTCCTCTTCAGCTTTCTTTGTATCCCTGCCTTTTTGTTCAGGGCACAGCTGACCTCTCCTTGCCCTGGATTGGACAGACTCTTTTCTCCCTCATATTTCTGTCTGTAACAGGATGTCAATGGTGGAATATTTTGCAGCTGCTGTCAGGATGAAACAACATGAAGGGAGTATGGCACATGGTTATTGCATAATATAGCTGGAAACCAGGAATGGGAGATGGCACATGCAGCTACCAAATTTTCTGTGAACCACTGTCAGGAATAGGAACAAAAAGCTGCAAAACTGCAAGTTTTTGTTGTGCAACAGGCACACACCACGAGTTCTAGACTGAATACGTGTTATCATACTCTGCAAGTTCACTGATGCTTAAGGGACTTGTCTTCATGATATCAAACTATATATATCTAAGGGGGGGGGAGAAGTAAGCTAAGACTGTGTAAGGTTGTATGAGAGGTGTTGTAGGAGCTTCAGTAGCATGAAGCCTTGTACCTGCACAGTTCCACATCCCTAAGAGTAATCGTAATGAGATTGACATGCGATTGTGAAGAAATTAAGACCAAACTCATCCTCTATATTATTGTTAAAACTACTGAACAAGAAATGGGATGTATCTTGCTGTAACATTAGTGAAAGATATGCCTGTAAACCCCAGCCTAGGCTCAAAGGAAAGAAGAGATTGTTTCTTGGTTGCGGATCAGTATGAGGGCTTTGGATCCATAAATGTACTGCAGGCAGGGGTGAGGTGACGTTTTCCATTTCCAAACGTGTAGCAAAGCCTGGGTAGGAGCTTTTGCTTGCTGAATTTTCTCCTTTGGCAGTGCAAGACGAAGCACATACAGTCTGATTAATTGCAATCCAGGTGGGTATTCTCTGGCATTCTGGGATCTGCAGGCGCAATGCAGGGAGTGCAGGTTGCTAGACCATTACAGAAAACTTTGGATTCCTCTGGAAGGCTGGAATTCTACTCGATCCAGCGGCAGCATTTAGTTCTGTGCTGGGACAGTGTAATTTGAGGCTGTTCTGGAGTTCCAGCTCAGATCCTGGTCTGTGATTTGCTCCTTTCCAAGCAAATGACTGTAAAGATACTAAATTTCTTAGGAAGGTTCAGGTTCAGTTAAATAGATTTCCAAAAGTTAGCAGTTTGAGCAAGTCCTGTGAAGACCAATAAAGGAAAAAACGCTGGTGTGTGCAGATATCCCTCTATCTGGAAGAGCCTGATGGTGCCAAATTAATAACTTGTAAAAAGCTTCCCTTTGAAATTTTCCATGTAGCAAGATTAAAAAAGAAAGAGTGGTGGAGGGGTTTGGAAAAAGGGACCCTTTGTAAAAAGGCTTTCTTCAAGCAAGAGTGTTTAAACACAGCGTGGAGCGAGGGGATGAGGGGTAATTAATTAATACCGAGCGCTCTGATCCCGCTAGGAGCGAACGCCGCCGCCTAACACGGGAATGGCGGTGGTAATTTCCCTGTCAGCCTTGGCAAGGGCTGTTCTAGGAGCGGGAATGACTCAGACATCTGCTGGGTGATGGCCTCGCCTGCGAGGCCTGGAGGCGTGTGGGCCTGGAGAAGGAGTTGAGACCCACCTGTGGAGCCATCCCTTTCAATGAAAGGGCTTTCCAAGGCTTTCCATCCCCTTGGATAGGCAGCCTGGCCAGGTTTGTGTGGGTTTTGGACCTTCCTCAGGCCATTTGGTGTTACTGCAGTGGGTGGCTGGGGTTTACCCATGTTGTGCTCTGGTGAGGAACCTCTACCTGCAGCTCTTACACGAGAGGCACAAGAACATGTCTGTTCCCAGAAAACAAATTGTGGAGGAGTAAAACGCCTAAACCTGTAGTTATGTGCATGATTTTAATGCCCATTTCTTCAACTACAGAAACATCTTTGGTCCTTTTCCTTTCAATGCTGTAAAGCTGTTCCATAGGACCAACTCTTTTTTAATAATGTTCTACTCATTGTTATCTGCTGTATTCACGGTAACTGCTTCTCCAAATATCCATCTTCCAAATTAGATTAAACCTATTTGTACATTTAGGGTATTTCTTCACGCTTTGCTCAAACACAAGTAATTAAGTAAAGAACAAATCAGGCTTTTATGCTTCAGAAGCCTCTGACAGTTAGTACTTAGGTTTTTATGGGAAACAAGATTTTTGCTATTATTTATAATGACAGTAAGTGTGCTCCGCTGGCAGCTCTCATAGAAGGATTTCGTGGCACTTGAGAAACATTAAGTATTCCGTATTATGTTGCAGTCACATCCAGGCTGGCTGCATAGCTACGTGGAAGACTCTGTGGGCAGGCAGCGTTGGAGGTGCCATGCACAGGGTACTAGTGACAGAACGAGGCTCAGGTTTTCTGAGACCTAGTTTTCCAGTCCCGCGTGGTACAGAGACTACACTGCCTGCATGGTGGTGCACGCTTTGGACTCGGAAAGTGCATGTTTTGTTATGCAGAAGGACAGATTGGGCCTCCCTTTTCAGGGGCCCATCTAGACACCATGGGGATGGGATGAGTCCATCTCATTCAGGGAAGTTTCTAGGAATGGAAGTTATGCCATTGTGTAATGGCATAAATTGTCAAATTGTCATCCTCGGATTTGTTAGTGTTGAATCTGAGATCAGTAGACACATCCAGATTCTCATCCAAGGCATTTTTATCCTAGTCTTTTGATTCGACTTCACTGGTATGTGTTGGTGCTTGTACTTGACTTAATGACTTTGTGCTCATCTAATTTAACCTCAGACTATTAGTGATGGCAGTGTGTGTTTGGGTAGAACACGAATTGACAAAAATCTTTACCTGCATCCTGTGTCTTTGGATCACTGACTAAATCACATTGTCTAAAATTAGCTAAATGTTGTCTTTTCAATGCTGAATTCACACATTCTGAAATACTGCAAGAAACAGTGCTTTTTTTTATTATTTGTTCATTGAAAAATGAGGTCTGTAGCCTGCAGCCTTCTTCTCCATTGTATGCAATATAATGGGAATATGCATTGAGGCAACAGGAAAATTATACCCTAACTTGGTGTGTTAAAGGGTTTCTCCAAGATGGAGACCTTGTGATTCCCACTACTTGCTCCAATTGAGTTTCAGAGCCAGAGGAATATATGGGCTTTTACAAAATTCTTCCTTATTTTTTTATATTAAAAAAGATAAGTCTTTCAGCTGATCGTAGACAGCATGGCCTTGACTCGGGGAGTACCTATGTGGTGGATCTGTAGAATGTGCCTGGGTCTCTTGGGGAAGGAGGTAGTTCTATCCTTGTTCTTCTTTCTGCATGATGTCCTGAAACATCTGCTGCTGGCAGCTGGTGGGGATGAGAACCTAGGATAGATGGGCATTTGGTCTTGTATTTATGCCTTTTATCCAAGTAAGAATAGTGCCAGCACAAAAAAAAAAAGAAAAAAAAAGAAAAAAAAAGTCCAGCAAAAACGAGAGGATATTTCCTTAGAAAGTCTGTAGCTGGATGGTCTGGTCACTCCTAAAAGTGAGAGATTTGGGTCTTCTTTTGATGAGAGAGAGACTTGAACACAAATTTTCCACGTCTTGGCAGAGCCCGTGAACCAGTGTTGGATGTATCTGGACCAAATGGTGTCAACCACTACCACAACCTCCTTGCTTTTACCTTCGTGGTCTGCAAATGTGTCCTTTGGGACTGGGACACTTTGAGTCGGTGTCCAAAAATAGTTGTGTGCCCAGCCCTCTAACACAAAAGAGTTTTCTCAAATTTATTTTAAGGTTTCTGCTGAAGCTGACACCATTGGGAGTTTACCTGTCACTACACAATTATTTCAGATACTGATGTCAAATATTTATACTTAACTGTTCCTCAAAACATCTATGAAAAAACATCCTCATTGTAAGTTGAGAAGATCCCACAGTAGAGTTAGGAATGTGGTGGCCAAGGAGTGTGGCAACGCTGGTGTGACTTATGTCAAATAATCCCTATCCCTCTGCCATTCCTGAGGGGATGGGAAAAACAGCACAGTGCAGACTGTAAACTTTTTTTTGGGGGGTTCTGAACTGATGAAATATGGCTCCTAGAATTTAGTATTTATTAAAGTGATGAGTTGATACTTTTCTGTGTTTGCTGGTATAAGAGGATTTTTCTCCCCTTCAAATATTTTGAAATAATCCACTCACAATAGGTTACGTTTTTATGGGCTAGTCCCATTTTCCAGTCTTAGGTTTCTGTGGCCAGTGGCAAGGTTGGCAAATCGAGATTGATTTAGCACTGACAGCCCTTTGTAAACAGGCTTAAAGGACTTTGGGCAGCGAAAATAAAAGGAAAAGATAAAGTTTGCAAGTACAAGTAGGCATGCCAGCAACATTGATCAAATCCTCGAAGTTCCTTGCACTTGTATATCAACAAACCAACGTTCCTTGTACCAAAGAAGACTTTTTGATGATAAGGTTGTTTATTATTGTTATAGACTGTGTGTATTGAGGCTTGCAAACAGCCCTGCGTTTTGTCCCCTGCTCATAATCACAAATGAATGTGCGTGAGGCCGCTGCATGGTGCAGTATTTCGTTCGAGCTCAGCTTGCAGCACACAGAAGTGGTTAGAAACAGTCAATTACTTCATTCGTGGCTTCGCAGGCTTCGAGATATTTGTTTTCCAAGTAGTTTTTTATGTGTCACCTCCTGTGCTTTGCTGGGGTCTGGATAAAAATATGCCCCCCTCCTGCTTTACACTATGGAGGGTGGCTGGGGAATGAGGAAAATAGTGTTCTGCTCCCAGCTCTGCTGCTCAGTCTGGCAAGTCTCTTTGCAGCCTCTGCCTCACTCTTTTTTTTTCTTTTCTTTTTTCTTTTTCTTTTTTTTTTTCTCACAAATTGATCATTTCTTACACTAGTCTTGGAAGCCGTGGATTAAAAATGCAAGATAGAGATATATGTTGAACTGGTTTTATTAGACGTTTTCCTGTAGATAAATTGTGTATCAGTGCTGGGATAGCTATTGTTAATTTGGGCAGTTTCCCTCATTAACAGCAGTGAGGAAAACAGATTTCTGACAGTCTTTTAGAAAACAGTATTTCTGTGGAGAAGGATCAAGGACCTTGCCATGCTGCCCTGAAGCAACACTCACTCTGCTGCCTCTTGCTGGTTGTCTTTCCTTTGTGGCTTGTGAGGTTTTGCTGCTTAATTGAAAGGCCTTTTTAAAAAACCTGTTTTAAAACCCTCAATTTTATTCCCTCTGTTGAGAGATTTCATTTTCCTCTTTTCTGGAATCCAGTTTTCCCTTTGCTTTGGTCACGTTGGCTTTCCTCTTGGCCCAAAACCTGCTGGAGTGGTTGGCTTCTGATGCAGCGAGTGTCTGAAATTAGGTTGTCTGAAACTCCGGTACATCATTAGTGGGAGCTGAGCCATCCTGTGTCTGTTGCATCTTGATTCAAGAACCTCAGTCCTTCATTTGCAGGAAGCCTCTAGGCTTTTCCCATTGAAATCCCTGCGGTTTTGATCTGCTCCTTGTCTTTGAGTGAGTTCTGGACTCCAAGCAAAGTTCAGTGGTGCTGTTTTCTCAAAGCTGTGAATTGAAGCAGGTTTGACAGAAAATGCGCTAGGTGAGAACAGCCTCCCAGATGCTCTGATTTGTCATAAAAACCAAAATGCCTTTTGGGGCTCTTTCATGAGGTGCTCTTGAAAAGCACTGGCATTAAGCTGCACTGTAGACAAATGTGCTGCTTGTGATTTGTGGCTGTTTGGGAGATCCTGGTCAGAATGGGCCTCCCTTCTAAACCAGCTCCCAGCCAGTGCTGGGATCCTAAGTTGAACTCAATTCTCTTGCACAGGAGAGAAGAGCTGGGGCTTGAGGAGCTGTGGCTATTTTATGGCTTTTAGCTCTGCAAATCCATGTGCTTTTGTGTTCTTTCATTGCAGCCATTCTCAGAAAGGGAAGATTTAAGAGTAATGAACCCTGTTCTGTATATAAACTGCAGGAGATGTTTGGTTGATTTGGTCCTCAAACCCTGTAGGGTCAGGGATCATGTGTCAGGAGTATTTAATACGTGTTGTGTGGATTTTATGTAATTAATACTTTATGCTTGCCCCTGAGATATGTGGTAGTGGTTAAAACTCAATTAAGTGGTGATTATGCAGTGATTATCCTGAATGATGAATATTTCATGTATTTTGTTCAAAATAGGAAATAAAATATGCTACTGCCTCTGGTTTTATTTTAATTACTTAAAAGACCTTGTCAAGATTAGCATGCTCAGTATGTTTTTTTTCTCCTGTTAGAGGATTCCAGGTATTTTTCTCGGGACTGTTTGCAAGGAGGGCTTGCCTTACAAGGTGGCTTCTGGCACCTCTCTAAGGCTTTTTCCCTTGTCACCTTCCAATTTAGACCGAGCTCTTCACGTGGTTTGTTGATTCAGCTCTTGTTGCAGCACAGCAGGAAACACGAGTGGCTGTGGCTGCACGTGATGCTGTAGTGGGTGAGAGCAGGCTCCATGGAGAGCCCCTGGCAGTGTTAGGAGCAGATGCAGACTTAGGAAAGTCTACTCTGTGGGATCCACTTCCTTCATCTTTTTCCAGCCCTCATGGATGAGGGATGTTAGAATGTACCTCCCTGCTTATTTCCTTTAGTTCTGGGTCTTTTTTCCATGCATCTGTCTAGTTTGAATCTGCTCATAACTGGCTGCCTCCACAATCTTTGCTTACCTGCTGGGTACAAAAATTGTTCTTATCATTATTACGTTTGAAACAGTTTCTTCTTGGTTTCAATGAATTCCACGTGCCTAATGGAGTGGGATGTGGCAGGGAACAGTTCTGTGATGAACCTTGTTCATCTCTGCAGCTGCTTTACCCTTGCCCTCCAACTTGAAGGCTCCTGCACTTGCAGACTTGCTGGTAATGTAGTTGCCCATATTGTTAGTCACAATGTCTGTGCTTCCAGCTCCTGCCTCTGAGTGTTTCCTTGAAAGTGGAAATGGGGACTAGAGGGTGCACTTTAAATTCCTAAGGAATTGGCACTTCAGGAATAGCTGCTATTGAGGAAGAATTTTCTGCTGATACTGAAAAGTTGGGATTGCCCTTCTGTATGGAGAGTTCAGGCTGGTCTGTAGAGCTAATTTTAACTTTGAGGCTTGTAAGGAGGTTTAATAAAATAATTGGTTTGAGTGAGATTCCAGTGGTGTTACTGACCCTTGGTTGTAACTCACCCTGCATGTGGTTATCAGAGGAGTAAAATACTTTCCCACACAAAGAGCTAAAGACCATGAAACCTGCCTTGAAAAGCAGGTAGGGACTCGTGCTGCGTGAAGCTTCATTCTGTTGATGGGACCAGAGAGGGGTCAAGGCTGGGCAGCTGCAGCAGTGCCCGACCCGGCCGGGCCCTTTCCCTTCTATTTGAACGTGCATGTTGCTCTACAACACTTCCGATGGGAAAAGCGAGGTCAGGGAGACACTGTACTTTTAGGGGGAAAAGCAGTAGTGTGAATCTCCCTATTTACCTTTAACTTGGAGCTGTCAGAGAGTTGAGGCCGCTCTCCAACAGGAAAGTCGTGTCTCCCTGCTGTACCTGATGCGTGCTGCCAGGGGAGTTGGATTTTCCAGGCCCCATTATAGGCCCTCACCCCCATCACCAGTAGTGTTGCAGTGGGACAGAGGTGGCAAAGGCCTTGGTGCCTGCAGGGTGGAGGGAACTGCGGGGCTGCTCAGGCCTATGAGCTGGGTTGAGGGCGGCCCCTGAAACTGCAGGTGCTGTTGCCCACGTGTGGATGTGTGTGTGGAGTTGGAGATGCCTGAAGAACCTTCAGACACCTTCTGCTCTGCATGTTACATCCTTGTGGTAGCCCTGCTGTGGTCAAAGTTGTGACATGCAGGTAGAATCAGCTGCAGATAGTTCACGTTTCACATCTATGTCACTTTTACCCATTTCAGTATCACTGTAAATAAAGAAGCTCTGTCTTTGTGAGGATATCCTTATCCTTCTGTGCTTTGACCCATGTTGTGTCAGGGGTCAGATTACATGGATGTGCTCTCCTTAAGAAGCAGTGCTTGCGTTAACTAACCCAAAGTTTAGTTAAACCAAAGTAAACCCAAGCTCAGTGGCTGGGATCTCATTTTGTCACTGACATCATTCACGGAGAAGTGCCTGTAGTAGCTGTGAACTTGTTCATCAATATGTAGAGAGATTCTCCCATAAATATTTGCCTGTGACTTAATGGTCATCATGGAAAAAAGGCATAAAGCTGGGTGCAGCCTGCTCAGAAATTTCCTTCATGCAAGTGAATTTAAATCACAACCATGATTTAAACCTGAAATAATTGAATGAAAGGAATATGAAACTTAGCATAGAAAACTTGGTTTCTGTGGATTTAGGAAGGAAAAATTAGGACTAAGGCAGGGCCTATCCATAAAGTCTCATTCTTGAGTACCCAATACAAGAAACTTGCCTAGATTAGAAAGCTTTTTCCTTTGCAATTAGTGATAAATACTACTATACCAGCAGCTCTGTGCTTGATTCCAAGTTCTGCTAAGAGTTGTTCAGTATATATTTATTCTTAGCACTTCTTTGGGCCTCTTAAGTTCTCAGAGTATCCCAATAGAGTTCTTTCCTTGGAAACACGACCAAGGATCCCATTAGATAGATGGGTGAAGAACTGGTTGGCAGTTTACTGCCAGGATAAGCTCTTGTCTGATTACACAGAGTTGGACAGTCAGGAACCGAAGTAGCAGCGCAGATGGGACTGAAAATCACTGTTTCTGTAGGATTGCAATCGGTGGTGACAGATCAAGGTTGACGGCCCCAATTAAAGTATTTGTAGGCTCGCTGGGCTTGCGCAGTCATTGCAGGATCTTGGTGTTTGTGGAATGTGCTCGTCAAAGAAGACTTTAAAAGCGCAGGGGGCACCAACAGTAGTGGTTAGTTTGGGGGCAGCATCAGAAGGGAAAGGGCTGTGACATTCCGTGTAATCTGTGGGATGCTCCTGCAATGCTGAGGCCAGGGAACGTCACCGTAGGGGATGTTGCCTCCTTGCTGGCTTTCACCCACTGAGCACATCTCACGCTCTGTTGTTGCTTCTGATCTACACTTTGTGGTCTCCCTTGGGCTTAGTGATGTGCAGCAGTGTCCTTGTTCCTGACCGTGGCTCGTTGGTGTAACAGACAAGAATGAAATCATGATCATCCTGGCTTACACTTGCTATTAAAGCCTACGTCTGGTGAATCGATTTCCACGTCGCTTCATTCCGTAGTGCCACACGTGGCAAACAGCTGCTTCTACCAACAGCAACGCGGGAGAACGGACTTCACAGCCCTGAGCTTCCCACTGTTGGTTTTCCTGGAGCCCTTCATCGGTCTGTATGAATCTCATCCGCGGCCTGGAGACAGATGCCCTGTGCCTGCGGAGCCGTGTAACGCGCCGCTGCTGCCCCCCTGCCCTGGACACATAATGAAATAGCCTAAACGATTATAAAAGCTTTAGCACCAGCTTCATTTCATTTTAATAGACAATAAAAGCAAGCAGTGTGCAAGCTGCTGGCTCCAGTAGTCCTGCATAAGCCATTAGCAAAACAACATTACAGGCTCTGGACAAAGAGGAACAGCAGTGACAAAAACAAGGATTGGCTCTGAAAAGAAGTCAGCCAAGTGCCCATGAACCCCGGGACTGCTCTTATGCATGCTGGCTGCCTTGAGCTCTTTGTTTGAGCTTGAGAAAAGGCAGTGCTTTCTCATAATTTGTTTTACGTTCTGCCTTTTTTTATTTTTCTATACTGTAAATATCCTTTGCAATGTTTCCAGCAGCGTCGGCGACGTGCCAGGTGCCTGAGGAGCTTTTCCAGTTAACTCGCATGCATGGAGAACTGTCAGGTTTTGCATTTTATGCATGAGACTGGCTCATCTGGCGTCTTCCAGCGTTCTGCCCTGTCAGGGCTAGCAGCTGAAGTGTGTGCAGCGTTGCAGCCCACACAGCAGGTCAGTGAGCTGCCTTTGGAGGACGTGGGGTCCCCCCGGTCATTGCGCGCAGAGAAGCCCCAAGGTTTCCCTGCTAAGGGGCCTTCAGTCGCCTCGTTGTCTGTGGCAGAGTGGCAGAGAAATGTGCCCTTCTCAGGGGCCTTAGTGCATGGAGCTTTCCTTACTGGGCCACAAAAAGCAGCTCTGTTTATTTACGCCAGGGTTGCTAAGTGTGCCTTGGAGCTACAAGTGGCACGTTGCACGCCTCGAAGCGTATACACAACACAGAAATACCTGCCCTCGTCAGATAGGAGGGAGTTTCATCTGCTTTTGTATGATCCGCTGGTGTTCGGCTGAGCTTCACCAACAAAAGCACCGTTCAGCTTTGGTACCTGCGTGGGGAGCACGTGGGTCGTGTAACCGAAACCCTGGTGGGTCCTGGTTGGGCTTTGCCCAAACCCCTGCAGAGGCAGCGCATGATGGAGAGATCCGAGTCCTCCTTCACTCGCATCATTTTCCTGCTTTCATGGTTGAAAATACCACCTTTTAAATTCCGCATGTGAAGACATCCTGATCGCTCTTTTCCAAGAAAAGCTTTCAGCGTTTCAAGCTGTCCTAAGATGTTCTCAGAATACGGGCGCTCCCCAGAACGGCTCGCCAGCTAGAGCAGTTTAAAAATGCAGTATCAGCTGGGGAAGACGGATGCTGGAGGAGAGATGAAGATGACCTCCGGGAATGTGCCAGGATAGGAGGGAGGTAGAAAATAGCCCAGAAAAGAACTTGGAAAAAGAATAAATTTGCTTCCACCATGTGCTACGTTTTAGTTTAGCTGAGTGTGCATTGGGCACGAATGAGAGAAGGGAATTGAAACTTCCTTCCCCCCACCATGTCCTGGAAAAACTTTTAATAAATTAGTATGAAATCTTCCCTTTCATCCTTCTTCACTTTTGCTGGGTGAGCAGCACAGTATCGTAGCCTTTCCCTCTGTAAAGGACCTTGTTTCCCTGTCCTTAAGGAACATCTGCCAAACATCTCCTTGGTTGTGGTTGTCTGCAAATATTCTTAAGCTCTGCTCTGTTCTGATTTACCTCTCTGCAGGGGCAGCTCAGTCCCTGGCAGCGGTAGGAGAGTTTGTGGCCTCGCATCCTGATCCCATGTGCTTCTCCTTGCTGCTTTTGACTTCCCATCTTTGTACTTGCAGGCCTTTGAAGGATGCTCATCCTGTTGTTTCCAGCCTTCCGACGACTGTTCTGGGTTAAAGGGCATGCTTCAAACTTAATAAGAAAACCAATAGCACGGTAGCTGGATTTTTAAAGACTTTTTTTTGTAGAGACATTCTGAAATCAGACAGAATTTTTGGAATCTGGATGCTCCCTGGGCTCTCTGCAGAATTGTTACTGTCAGTATCCGTTGCCATTCTGCTGTCGGTCTCATGCTGGCGTCGCCTCCTCTGTCCCACCAGGATCAGCTGCCGGAGGCAAGGGGTGGCCATGGCCTTAGTGAGTGAGCAGGGAGCTTCCCAGCCCGTGGCTGCACACGGGATAATCGACACTTCGTTCTCTTGGAACAGAATTTGTAAAAGCCCCCACAGAAGCTCCAAAGAAGCCCAGCAGCAGCCAGTCATAAAGCCTGACTAATCTCAGTCTTGGGATGAAGAGTTGGTCCCAGTCATGTTCCCTTGCACTTGAATCGGCGCTGTTCAGCCCTGAGATCAGTCCATGCAGAAAGCCGAAAGAATTCCTTCCACAAAGGTATTCCCAAATCATCCTGCATGCGCAGGTGCTTTTTGCAGAATACTTTGTGAACACTGGGCTGCGGTCCCGCAGCTCTTTTGCTTTTCCTTTCTTTTTTTTCCTCTGCTGCTGGAGATAAAGCATTGCTAGCTCTTCAGTTGCATGAGCTGATAATATAACTGCGGGCTGTCAAGTCTCACTGAGAGCTGCTGCCTGGACTGGGCTTTAAGTGTGAAGAGCATCCTGGAAGGGAAATTCATCCACACCGTTGTGCGAGCACTGCGGATGGCACACGAGCTAGTTGAGAACATATGGGAGGCTGCCTGTGCAAATGTGGTATCTCTTCCTATCGACGTGATAGCTGGGAAGTCTGCAGGCCAAGGGAATCAGTAATAAATGGAGCTCAGAGAGGCCCTGGGTCTTGTTTCAGCCACTGCATCTGGAAGCAGTGCTGCAGGACCAGTGGGGCTCCCTGTTGGTGCAGAGTGTTTTTCTCTTCTTTGCCTTGTTGTTTCACTTAGTGATGCATTTGGTGGATCAGTCTTCTGCAAAGCCTTTGTGTCTTGAGCTTACATCATTAGTATCTCTAATAAAAGCTTAAAACTGAAAATAGACTGAGAACTAAACAAGAGGGTTTTTTTTGAATTTATTAGGAGTCTTTTATGTCTTTATGGAAAGCAGTAGACTAAATCACTGAAGGGGAGGAAAAAGAATTATAATGGAAACTTGGGAGTAGTTGCTTCAAAACCATTTTACTTCTGTCTTTCTTTCCCCCTTCTTTTCCTACTCAGCTCTGGAGTTTCCCAGCACATTAGGAGAAGTCTTCCCAGGTGGAGAAGTTTGGGGATTTCAAGGTCAACAAGGGGAACCCCAGGAACATGATGGGGAGGCAACCGGGCTGTCCCCGGTGCTGCAGAGCATCGACCCGTGGTCTTCTCTTTAAAAACGTCTCCCTTAGTCATCCTGCTTCAAGTATCACTGTGCCAGTGCTTGCCCTTAGCAGAGAAGGACTTGTTGTTGTTATTAAATATTATGTGCTCAGAGTGTTGCCTCTGCAGCCCCCAGCCCTGCCTTTGTGTCCTGCAGAAAGCTGGACGAGGGGCTCTGCCTTCCCGCCTGCAGTCCCGGTTCCCTGATGTCGGCAGCGTTCCTGAGCCGGTGGCTTTGCAGGCACGTGTGCCAGTAAGTACTGACCGACAGCAGTCCTGCAGCCGAAGGGACTCAAGAAGCAGCTCTGCATCTGCTTTCGCAGCTTCGGAAATGCTTTCAGTGCTTAGACGTGCTTTTAAAGGGTATTTCTGAAGCTTAGCAGAGACATGTGTTGTTTTATTTTTGTTCCCTGGGAAGCGCTAGTGCTTCGGTACTTGGTTCTGTATGAAACTAGGGAAGACTTTATGCAGGGAGAAAGGCAAGCGAAGCTTCCCAGTGCAGTACGTTCCACATCAGAAGCACCCGGTGCTTAAAATAGAAAGAAAAATTAGCTCTTGGGCTGTAAAAACGGTTTTCCACTTGGTGAATTTTTATTAAGCTCATTCTTTCCTGCAATGCTTGTTAGTAAGTCTGTGAGCCTGATTTAAATCAGCCGGGTGCGTTGACTAGTAAGTTCAAATGAGAAAGCAAGGGCAGGAAGGAGCGTTTAGTGTGGATGCTCCGTGGCCCACAGCGTGTCCTCCTGCCCTTTATCCGCCTGCTCTAGGAGTTGTCTTGCCTCTGGCATTAACACTAACTGCAGTATCTGCCTCCTGCTTGTTCTGGACCGTGCCAGAGCTGAAACTGGAGCGTATTGTTCCGTCGTGGAACGGGCAACAGAGAATACTTGGGAAATTAACAGCAGCTGCAAGTTCTCCAGCTATTTTTATTTGTACTGCGGCTGTAATTTTTCTACTGTGTTTGTGTTGAAGTTAGACAAGGAAAGGAAAATAGAGCCCCCGAGAGACTTGCTTTTTGTTTTTAATTAAAAAAAAATCCTCTCTGACAAAAGCATCAATAAAACTAATAGTGTAAAGGGACAATATAGCAATTTATACAGCATGACATGGGCCCCAGAGTCTCGTTGCTGGTAGGACTTTGTGCATCACTTGCCTAGTCAGGCCAGCCCTTCCACTTGCTGTTAGTAACGTCCCTCTTGGCCTTTCATAAAGATCAGCAGCAGCAAAGCAGCTTTCACAGTGCTGTTTTATTTAGGCTTTGCCCTCCTAGCCACAGACATGAGCCAAAATCCATGGCTGCTGCTCATCTCGATATTCCTTGGATGAGTCCCTAAAATCCAGCTAAGAAAGCTCAAGAGAATGGCTGTAAAATGGGATTTCTCCAAATCGCTTTGCGAGTCCAGCTAGAGGGGTGTTTTCCCAGAGCCTCATGGATGTGTGTTGGGAACACCAAGGCAGAGGCAGGCTCCGAACCTGCAGGCTGAACCCTGAGTGCACAGGCTGTTGTCCTGCTGCCCAGAGTGTTTGGTTCTTCTCTGCTCCTTGCCCTGCCGTGTGGGACACAGCACCCTGCCCGCAGCTCCGCATGGATGCGGCCTCCCCGGCTTCATGGATGGAGAGTGCGTGGGGAAAATCAGCGTATCACGGGCCCTTCATCATAGGCACTTACTGGAGCACCTGAAATCAAGGCTGTGCTTACAAGGAGTGGGCTTGGTCTTTTGGAAGTTTGGAAAACAGCAAAATCCAGTGGCTGGAAGGTTGTAGACACGAGTTGGCACAGCTGTGTTTAAGGCCTCAGAAATTTTGGGTGCTATTGAAAAAGAATAATGTTTTGGTAGACGTGAGCCACAGGCAAGGAACTTTTCAACTTGTCTTTCGCAAAGAGGAGGCTAAACATAATCTAAAGCAAAGTTCCTGTTGAGCTGTGCAAAGATCGGATCAAGCTTTTCAGATCTGTGCCCTGGGCTGGAGCGAGGAGCTGTTCCCAACTGATGGCATCATGGCTCTGTCAGGGAGCGCTCCCAGTTTGAGAATCAGTAGGAGCTGGAAAATGGGAACGGCTGCAAGAGGAGAGATGCTGCTGAAAACTGACTGGCAGCAGCAGGCGGCTGTTTGCAGTGTAAAAATGCCACAGTTGGTGCAGTTTGCTGCCCCTCACCAATACCCCTCCCAAGGGGCTCTGGTTCCTGCATTTTGGCCTTGCTCTGTGTCATTCAGGGTCTGGCTCTGTGATGGCTTTGGTTGCGGTCCTGTTGGCTGCCGACCCCTGATGTGAAGAGCCAGTTTGGAAAAGCAAAGGGAGGAAGCCTTCCTGCAGCTCATAACTTACATGGTTTATTCTAGGGCAGGGATTTAGCCTCTCCTCTGCCTAGAGGGTTTGATTCCGGGGAGCTGATGAGAGGAGGTGAGCAACCTGACTGGGGTCTGAAATGGTTTCATACAATCCATCTTCTGAAGGCTTCGATGGTGGATCGCTGGAGACCACCGAGTGTTTTTCTGGTTGTGCTCTTTAGTTGGTATCTGTTAGCTCCAGCTGGTGTGTGCCCTTACTTGGGAAAGGAATTGCACTCCCTTAATTGGGAAAAGAATGAAAATCTATGTGATTTTCTGAGTTTGCTGTAACAGATAATAGGTAAGAGCAGTAAGATCTTGCTCCTTATTTAAGCAGTATTCCAATCTTGTCTCTAATATTCCTCCCCCTAGTTATTCCACCTTTCCTCAAGCCTCTACTTTTCTTACCTGTTGTTTTTGACACCTCATTCTCTCATTCACTTCTCTGCCTTGCTACTCCCATTGTACTTCCATCTCCCATCTGAGTTTACTACCAAGCTTGCATTTATGGTTACAGTAGAGTAGTACAGTAAAGTGCAATGCCCCTCTCAGGTTGTCTCTTTGTGTAAAACTGTCCAGAAGGATTTAGGAACAGGGATACTGGTTTGGTGAAACTGCTTTGAGTCTGAACCGAGGGCTGTGGCCTCCATGAGGAGAGAGACATGAAGCCAAGTTGCATCCTGAGGAACCAGAAGTGGTGCCCTCGACACCTCTGGAGCTGCCCACTGCTTCACAGGGGTTGGGTTTTCTCCAGAAGCTGAGACCTGTGCAACGTTGTCAGCACCACTGAATGTGTGACCGTGTCTGTGCTTCTGTCGGAGCTATTGCTGCTATTTCCATCTGCTAATGTGGGCAGGCTGCTGTTAAAATCCTCAGCATTGCAGTCCAATTGAGTAATTTTCTAGCTGCTAGGTTTATAAATTATACATTTATGGCCATATTTCATGCTATTAGCCATTCATAGCAGCACCTCCAGGCAGGAATCTTTAAATTTTTGAGGAGTGTGGACCACATGTTAATGGTGAGCCAGTATTTCATTTGAGCATCATCTTACTGCTGCACTTCTTGGCTGCAGAGCATCCCCAAGGTAACTTCAGATGCTCTGTGTGAGGAAAGCAACCTTGGTGAAGGGACTGTGATATCTTGGTGGACGGGAGAGAGGAGTTCATTGCAACATCCTGACTTTTCTGTGTGTCCTGTCAAGTTGTTTTCCCATTTCCTTGTGTTGTCTTATCTGCAAGCAGAAAAGGAGGAGAACATAACATCAAAAGTGAACCACAGACCACGAAAATTGTAATTAGAGGTCCGACAGTGGTAGTTAAGAAACATGCATCATTGCTATTACTGGAAAAAGCTGGAAGGTTGATGGTCCAGAAAATCCCAAGGTGCATGGCAGAAGGATATTTGGGCATGGAGCATGCACCTGCTGAAGAACAGGGAGGCATGTAAAGAGCTGTCACCATCCAGAATGTTTCTGTCAGTTGTAGAGTAGGTGGGTTGATAGGTCAAAAGCAGAATGTGTTGAGCTGAGACTGGGTTGCTATACCAAGAATTTATTTGAATTTATCTGATTACGTCTACCTATATTTAGAGGTAGTTGTCTCTGGAACCTGCTGTAGATACTTCCTCCCTCCCCCTCTCCAGGAAGCTGTGTTAGAAGCTGAGATTATGCAGAACAGAGGTGATCACTGACACTGAGGAACTAGTGTTTTTAGAGAAATGCCAAATCCTGGTGTGCTTTTGATTTAAACAGAGAGATGTGTCAATACAAGCAATGCATAAGAACACTGGTTATGTTGACATTGGCACATTAGAGAAACGAGGACACAGGAGATCATCGCTTAGGTACGTTCGTGCTCCTCATAGAAGGAAAATACATGTGACGGTCTTGTGTAGGAAAGTACTTCACTTTAAAAAATGTCTTGCCTTTAGTAGTCATTGCTACTTGCCAGAAATGCTTGATTATTTATTTATTTTCAGTTCTCCTTTTTATTTTTTTTTTAATGGGAAGTACTGTAAGGACAAATACTTAATATTTCTTCCTGTTCAAATAAGAAGTTGAGAGATAAAACCCTTGGTTCGTGTTTAGCCAGGGATTTAGTAATCATTTCACTGTGGCATTGCGTCAGACTATCTAAGTGAAAGTTTTAGTTTAACTTGAATGGTGTAGAAATTTCTCTCTGCCTAGTGACTATTTGCTGCAAAGTCACAACAGAGTGCCTGCCTGAAAGCTTGGACTGACTTGTTTAGCCTAGTATAGTTTGTATTTAACTATTCTGCCTTTTTTCCCTTGCTTTTAGAGGAGAACTTTGGCCTGAGAAAGAGACATGTTTGCTACCAGCCAGTAGGAGCCCTGAGCCTGTGCGTTGCATACATATAAGATGAGAAAAGCTTGATTATTAACCTTAAGGAATCAAGCCCCAAAGCTCCTTCCTGCATTCCTAGGGACTGAATCCCAAAGCAAACAGTTGCCTGGGCTGCCACATGGAGAAGATGACATTTCAGTGTCTTAATGTTCACTTGAGCACAGCCCTGCCCACGGAGCCTTGCAGATCAGGCCAGGCTGACCTTGGATGTGTGGGTTTCTGTGTTTAGTGCAAGCTATAGATAGCATCTGGGGACCAGTGACACTGGACCCTTTAAAATTGTCTATGTAGGGTCATTTTGGTTGTTGGGATAGACCAGACCTTCATGATAAATCATAGGTCTGCACTCTCCTCGTGTGAGAGCCAGAGGTGCCCTGTGGAGGTGTGAGCACCACGGAAGGGACGGCTGTTACCTGCAGGGAGCACCTGCAGGCTGGGCTCACTATTAAACAAGCACGAGTTGATCAAGAGCAAATCTCTCAACAGAGTGTTTAAGCAGACACTTCTCAGGGAAGCTCTTGGATTCTGACAGGTCATCCTTCTGCAGAAACTGTTCTTCAAATATCAGAATGTTTCCGAAGTAACCTCTTTAATCTGTGCTGTATTCAGCTATATGCCCTTTTAATACATGTGCCTTTTATAATCTGATTTAAAATGAACAGATGCTCCTAACCGCAGTAGAACATTAAGCATGATGGAGTTCTGGAATATGCTGTTGGAAAAGTCAGAAGTTGCCTTGGCCTTGCAATATGTCATGGCTTCTGTTTTCTTTTGTCCCGTGGCACCGGGTGCGTCACTGGTTCCAGACTCTCTGTCTCGTGCCTTGAGACTGAGTCGTCGCTGCTCCTAGTGACACAGCAGATTCCAGGACTTTCCAGGCACAGGGATGTTGAGGCAATACCTGCAGTTTTGGAATAACTGTCTCAGAAACTGAAAATGGAGTTTTACTTGAATAAATAAATATTTTGTTTTCCAATGGCTATTCACAAAGAAGTATTTGAGGAAGGAGCTTGTCACTGGCTTAAACATCAAGAATGAGATCTCGGGCTAGCTGGAAGAGGAACAAGAATTACTATGAGGAACAAGAACTGCTGTGATTATCACAGAATCCCAGACTGGTTGAGGTTGGAAGGCACCTCTAGAGATCATCCAGTCCAACCCCCTGATCCAGCAGGCACCTAGAGCAGGTGGCACAGGGCGGCATCCAGGCGGGTTGGGAAGACCTCCAGAGAAGGAGACTCCACAACCTCCCTGGGCAGCCTGTGCCAGGGCTCTGGCACCCTCTGCCCTGTCAGCACATGAGAGCATGAGGGCACGTAACACGAGCAAAGGGAAACCCAGGAACAACCAAAGTGACTGCCCCAAGTCCTTGCGACCGGCAAAGCAATGTTGGTGCAAGCAAAGGTCTCCTTCAGCTCTTGATGGGCTGCCAGCGTTTAGCAGCCCAGCATCGTCTCTTGTCTGTGCTGCAGATGGCCAAGAAAATAGAGTTCTGAGTCCATCTTACTTGATTCACTCATTCATTGCTCTGCTCTTGTTATTATGGGAGATGAAAGACAGCCCGTGAGGATTTGACTACTAGGTAATGTAAAGGCTGTTTGCACTCTGGGGCTTATAAAGGAGGAGAATGAAGTGCACACAGAGAGCAGCTGAACGTGTTTGTTCAGCATGAACTGGAGGGAGTGAGTGTTGACTTGGCTTAGATAAGAATGGGTGAAACCCAAGTCTGAACTTTGCTCTGAGTAATATTCCCAATAGTTTCTCTTGGAGAGGAGCTGGTGACCCAGCTGGTGCTGCAGGTGAAGCCTGTCTGCAGTCCCTAGGCAAAGCCAGCAGTTTTGATAGCACGAATCTTAATAGCGATATGGGGAGTGTTACCTGTGCCCGCTGCAGGCTTAAAAGTAAAATCCTTTTGCCCATCTTTCATTAACTCCAGAAGTTAGTGTCTGTTTTGCTTTGGTTTTAGAGAACCTGTGGGAGGGGATCATAAATATCCTCAGTTCCAGCATGATTTTGCTTTCAGTTCTTGGTAAATGATACCTCCCTACTCCTCCCCTTTATTCAATGTTTAATAAGCTGCCTTATGACTTACTCTGCTGCTAAAGAATGCAAACAGTAACCGTGTTTTTTATTTCCCATGCACGTATAAAAGAAAATGGAGCCACTGCAGAGCCTAAATTCAGTTTGGGAACTGTGGAGCCTACTCAGTACCATTTGGAATAGATTGGCTGCTCTTGGTGGATCAGGGGAAACTTGGCATCTGTTTCCCTGAATCTGGAACAAAAGATTTTACCCCCAGGCCCCCCGTGAAGTTGCAAATACTCCAGTGGCATGTTGAAAATTCCTTTTAATGCTTTCAATATGTGCCAGGCTTCATGCTTTCTTAAAGAACTACCCTATAGAATATTCTATGTAAGACCAGGTCCACCAAGGTTTAACACACCCTCCCCTTCTGCCACCACCTTTTATATCTGTATGAATGTTGCTGAATATGAGTGTAGAAAGAAGATTTGGTTTACAGATCTCCAGGTACTTTCCTACGTGTTGACTTGACCTAGGTCCAGTTGGGAAATCTCGCCTAACTCTGCTTTCCCAAGCAGTTTGAAGAAGAGCCAGCGGAGCTGTCCCCTTCAAGCCAGCCGATCCCAGAATCCCAGAATGGTTGAGGTTGGAAGGGACCTCTGGAGACCATCGAGTCCAACCTCCCTGCTCAGCCAGGGACTGTAATTAGGCATTTTTAACGTTTCATTTAAAAAAACGTTTAATGTCGTTACTCGTTACTCTTCCCTGTGCTCAAACACGAGCTATTTAACAGCCTAACCCACCCACCAGTGTGGATTTGCAGCCCGGGCTCTGCACGTCGCCGTCGGGAACACGCGGCTCCACTGCCTTTGGTGGTGGCCGCGCTGTCCCTGGTGCTGAGCTCGGCCTACAGGGCAGGCCCCGGTGCTAAGCTCGGCCTACGGGGCATCTGAGTTTGCAACTTGCTGCAGAACGGCCAAGGGGAGGAAGGAGGGGAAACAAAAAGGTCTTTGTCACCTTCTCAAGTGATCTCGCATGCAAGGGGGTGTCTGTGTGCCTTTCACGGGAAAGGTTATTAGAAGAGCTAACTGCAAAGTAATGTTTTTTAATGGGAAGCTGCCTAATGCCAAGCACGCTTGAATTCCACATAAAAAATGCAATGATTAATGCTTGTGCTCTGAGCAACAGGAGAGCTGTTAAGTATGAGCTGCTTGCACTGAAATTTCACTGTTGTAAACACAGAAGAGTAAATTCCAGGTGGGCAGGTTGCTTCTGTGAGGAATCCTCTATAGGCAGTAATCCCTTTTTTTTTTTCTTGAGGAACAGCTAAAAACCCTGTCAAGAAGCAGCGCCCTCTGAAATACTTCATAGGAGGTGTATGACTTTATTGTCTTGGGGCCTTGATGGAGTGGCTGTGCATCTGAACTTGGATCTGTTCCGTGTATCCTCTGGTAGGAGGGAGGGCTTCAAGCTGGTAGCAGCTGGGGGAATTGCTGTCCCGTTAGACTGAAGTCTTCTGATGCAACTTCACTGATGCAACTTCACTGGCTTAGCATGACGTTAAGGGTAGAGCTGCTCCTGTCTTTTGCAGTGGGTTAACGCCCATTGCGATGCAGCGCTGACGCCACTGGGCACATGGCTTGGAGCTCAGTTTCCTCCGGTAGTTTGGAGAGGGGTCACTTTGGCCTCATCTGTTGGAATGACCAGGAACAAACAGGCATGAATTTTGGTGGATTCGGGCAAGGCTCAAGCTGAACGCACCCTCCCTTGGAAGTTGTTTTCCCCATGGGCTGTTCTGTGAATGCCCTTGTAGGTGGCCCCGTCTCTTCATCCTCATTCCCGGAGCGGCCGCCGAGTGCAGCAACCAGGGGGGCTGTAGCAGTTCTGGGCAGGGGGCTTCCCATGGGAAAGGCGGTTAGTAGCTGTGACCTGGCTCCAATACAGCTTTGTGGATATACCCTGGAGCAGGAATCTTCTCTCTAAACCACTCCGTGTGTTGATGAGAAGCCAGGAGGTCTTTTTCCAAGTCTTGGGTGCACTTTTCGTTTGGTCTTCCTTCTCGCCTATGGATGAATAAATCCTAGCAGAGTGTCAGAGCCTGTAGCCACAAGAATGAGACTGGGATCAACCTGACCTCTACTAATACATAGGATGTGCCCAGCGGGAGGAGAGGATTTAACAGCCACTGACTGTCTGAGTCATCGCAGAGCGCTGGGGGCCCTTTCTGGCTTGTCAGTGTGGCAGGTCACGCGGTTAAATTCCTGCTCTTTGGTTTGTTTTTGCTCTGTTTTCTTGTAGGAGCTGTAGTATTTAGGGGGGTTTGTCTGCTTGTTTGTTTGTTTGTGTTTTGTTTTTAAAAGACCCAGCCCCTCAGTTTCTTTGGCTTGGTGGTCAATATTAGGCCCGTGCCTCCTACCGAACCTGGCTTTGAGATGTCTGTGTGTCCTGCAGAGCGCAGGTACCTTCATCTTCCTCCCCACCTGTCACCACAAGCCCTTCCATCCTCCAAGGGCTTCTTTTCTGTTGCTTCCCATACCAAACCTTGTCTGTCCTTATAGGAAAGTGTAGTTGTGGTTGTAATAGTTGACTTTCTAAAAGCCCAGTGAAAGCACTGGGCATGAACCCAGGGTTCCCTTGAGTAAAAGCAGTGATTCATTGATCCTACAAGTCTGTGAGTGTGTATATTTTTAATGCATTTCCCCATGAGCTGAACTCAAATGATGTGCAGCGTGGAGGAGATGCTTTCCAGGCAGTATTTCTGCAAATCCTTTAAGGCATAACTCATGATCCACGGGATACGTATCCTTCAGGTCTCGCTGAGCAGGCTCCCACGCAGCGTGGCACGCATATACTTCTGTATTCTATATTTTATGGTGTGATCAAAACCTGTTTTCGGTTAATGTTTGAGTAACTGCTTCCCTTTCTTCATTGTTCCCACTAGCAGCAGCATTTGCAGTTTCGATCTGTGGCAGGAAGCCACATGTTTCCCTTCTTAGAGGAAACCTGAATGAGTTTAGAGGCCGCAGAAGAGCACAGCGCGCAGCTCGTGTTCCTGCAGCCTGTCAGAGAAAACAGGCTGCAAGAGAGAGGTCGATTAAAAAGAAAGTCTCATGTGGGCTTCCCAATCACCTTTTTCCCCAAATTCCCCAGTCTTCACAACTGTGTTGGTGCATCTGGCTGCTCTGCGTACCGGTAGCTCTTTGGAGATCGCACACGCGCTCCCAGTTAGGGCTGCATCATTTATTTACAAAGCAAACTACTCCTGGGTTTATTTATATTTTTGCTTGTGTCATATGGATAAAGGATGTAGAAGAAGAAATTGTGCATCTGAAATGATGTTCTTTTAGAAAAGTTAAAAGCATCGGCAGGGCCATAACTAAGCTTAGTTTAAGAACCACAGACAGCCCGTTTTTGCAAGTAGCGAATGGTAAATGGCTTTTTAAGACACGGACAAACGCCCACCAGAAATTCTCCGGGTAGGCAGCCTGTGTTCACACAGGAGCTAGCAGAGAGGCTGCCAACCCGGATACCTGGGGTCTTCTTGTACCACAGCACTATGAATTATCTGCCCTTTCTTCGGTTTGCTTTGTGGATTGGAGCGAATTGCTTCTGGTTGACGTTTCTTAATTCAGCTTTGAGCTCTCAAGTGAGCTATCATCTCAAGCATCTGCAGGGACACAGTCCTCGAGGTGAGGATCAAAACCAGCTGCTGCCCGAATCTGTTCCCTCGTGCACGGGGGTGACTCCTCACGGGTGTTACCAAGAGGCCAGCGCACTCGCCCCAAAGAAGGGGGAATTTGGCTCCTGGCAGGAGAGAGGCGATCGCAGTCTGCTTCCAAGGATGTGTGTGGGATGCGAAAGAGTAATCCGTGTCCTAGCTACCCGGCTCATCGCCCTGGCAGCTGCATACTAAAGAGGTGGAAATCCTCCGGGGTTAGGACGTTCCCTGCTCCCGCGGATCACTGAATCCCTCCCTGCGAGCTCTGCTAGCCAGCTGCGGCTTGGGCCGGGTTTATGCCGGGGCTTACTCCAAGAATGTTGCTGTGGGGATCAGCGGGAGTTCTACCTAAGCGGGGACCGCGGCGCTTGGTCCTGCCTGTGGAAATCCTTCTGATACGTCGTGTGGATCATGCTCTGCCCGGCTGCTTATCCGATTGCTGTGCAGGGGAGCCGCTTCCGTGCGTTATTCACATCCTGGTGATGTGGGAAAGCGCCAGGATCATAAGCAGCACCGACTGTGCTAGGTCTCGTGTAAAGGCAAAGCCTTGCCCTAAAGATTGCTTAGTGTGCGTGTCTAATCCCTGTCAGCCAGAGGGAAGCTTGGTATTAGCAAAGCTTGCCTAGGTGGGAGCCTTTGTGTGGCAGCAGTGATTGTGGCTGCAGCAAAGTCCAAATAATTTAAGAGGAAGAAACAACAGAAATTTTACAACTTGGAAAGGCGAAAGCCTCTCCTTTATTCATTTTAGAACTCACAGAGTGGGTTAAGAACGTGGGGACGAGGACAAACACAGCAAGTGCTAAATATAAATATCATCTCCTTTATGTGGGTAAGAAGTAATGGATGTGCAGGCTCCATGTGCTCCAAAACATTGCTGGCAAAGTGTCAATTAAAGCAGGCAAAGGCTGTAAGGATGTTAAGATAAACAGTGAGTCATATTGGTCCAGAAGCAGGAGGAAAAAACAGAGAGTAGCGCACAGCCCGAGCTGAATCCCGCAAGGAGGCTTCCCAAGGGGCAGATCTGCAAACAGTGGAATTCCAGCCAGCGCCTGCGGATTCACAGCCTTCAAAGGCAAGGAGCTGGAGTGTTTTCTTCACTAAATCAGCAGCAGACACGCTGGATTTAGGAGACTGCTGTGTTTGCAGAGTGGCACTGCGAGGGACTCATCCTGCTCCTGATGGCAGATTAAAAGGAACCGGCGTGCTGATGAGAAGATTCAGCAGGAAAGTTGAAGAACTCAGAAGCTTTGAGGGAAGAACACACACACACAAAAAAAAAATAGAGAGAAATGAGAACAAGAGGGAAATAGGGCAAATGTGCAGTTTAATATTTGGAGAAAAACTGCTTGCTCTTGTGGAGCTCTGGAGCCCTCCCGCTTTAACGGCAGTGTCCGTTTAAGGCAGAAATGAGGCTGCCACCATTTTTGTCCTATATTTTTATCCTACAGTGAAGGCTGCAGCGCTTTCCCCGGCACCGAAACCTCGTGCAGTGTGCGGCCTGGGGCAGCTTGCAGGCTCATGCAGCTTGCAGACTAGTGCAGCATGCAGGCTGGTGCGAGCCCTTGCCGTACAGCAAGTGGAGAGGTCTGACCACACGCATCGAGAGTCCCTCTCTACCACCACATCCTGCGCTAGTCTTAACAGTGTAATCCATAGCGGTTTGTCCTGGTGGGCTGTAATTGATGTGCCTGTGATGGAGCTCATCAGCTGCTCATTAGAGAGCTGGCGTTGCAGCCGTTGGACAGCGAGGCGAGAGGTCTGACACCCTCTGTCTTGTCTTAGCCGGCTTCATTGGGTACTCTGGGATTCGGGGCGGCTAATGAGGTTAGGCCGGGCCTTATTTAACGGTGAGCTGCCCGGGGACATGACGGGTGATGGGAGCGCCGCGGAAGCGCCGCCTGTCAGGCGTGAGAGCGGCGAGAGCCCTCGTGGAGGCCGCGGGGAGACGTTCCCGGCTGCACTCGGAGCTGCTGGAGCCCTGTCTGTGACGAGGGCTGCGTTTCCTGCCGGGGTGTCAGCGGGATGTGCAGACGTGTCGGGTGCGCTTGACATCTGGCCTCCCTTTCAGAGCATGGACGCGGTGCTCGCGCTGCCCTGGCAGGGCCTGTAAGGAGGCGCGTTCCCCTCGCTGCCTGCACACACACGCACCGAACGTGCCTGTCAGCAGCCCTGATAAAGGAAACACTGACAGTCCGCGGGAGAGATCAGTGCTCCTGGCTGCAGAGCCGAGTCCTCTCCTTAGGGCCTGAGTGAACACTTGAAGCAGGTCCAGGCCACGGGAAAGTGGGATGCGTTCCCAACGTGGGCTCTCTGTTTTTGTTCCTGTCCAAGGCTGCCTCTGTGCGTCAGAGAATTCCACAAAGATGAATAATTCCTTGGAAATAGCAAATTAACGGCACTTGCATGTGTCTGGTGTTGTCTAAATGAGGATGCTTTTGTGCTTAGGTGACTCTAACCACAGTGGACTCTGAAGTTCTCTGTATTCCTGAGATTCCTTCAAGACTCCAGTTCTGCCAGGAGACACATGTAGTTGGATTGGGGGATCTTTCCAGGGCCTTGAGGCTGTGGTTGTGCATAGAGTGAACCCATGGCACCCCATAGACAGAGCTCCCAGTGAAGCATCCATATGGGGCACGTTACAGTCCAAGTTAACTGGCTTCCCCACTGCTTGGTGTTTTAGATTTGTGAAGCCTTCAGGAATGGAGATCTCGTTGCTCAAAGTTACAGTATTTGTAACTATCCCCAGCTTGTGTTTATGATCACATGTTGTGCTGTAAATATTAATACCTTCTTTTCTTTCTTTGTAGTGTACAGAGGCCAAAAAGCATTGCTGGTACTTTGAAGGATTGTATCCCACATATTATATGTAAGTAGTCATCACCTTCCTTTGTGTTTTCGATTAGATTCTTTTGGCTCTGGTATTCTTTCACTAACTATACTGCCTTTAGGGAAGTGCCTCATCTTTTCCCTCTTTTCCAGATTTGGGGGGCTGGGCAGGGGGAGGAGGAAGATATATACAGACTCATTTCCCCACCATTTCAGGCTGCTTTTCCTGTTGAAAACAAAATGTATCGTAGTAAAACTGGTTCTTGTTTCAGTTGTAGGTGCATGTTTGAGTATCTTACTGATTTGCGGTTTTCTCTGACTTAAACTGTCCACAGCAGCAACAGGAAAGTGGGAAGAGGAATTGGGTATGGATATGGAGTTAGAAGTGGTAAACTTTGTTGCTGGACTATACAACTTCACCCAGAGACAGGCATATGTGCATTAATTTAAGGGGAAACTGAAAAGGGGGCTGGCGGTGGAGGAGTAGGGAGCAGCATCAGGTCGTCTGTCTGCAAGAAGGAGCAAACTCCTCCTTGCTTAGGGATGGGAAACTCCAATAATCCTTATGCTGCCCAAGAACCTGCTCCCATTTCTTCTCCACCTCCACTTCATCTGCGAGAAAGAAGAGAGAAATGGGAGAGACAGAAAGCAGCCAGGGAGCTGGGCAAGGAGCAAGGCTTAGGGAAAGAAGAATGAAGCCCTTACTGACGGTGTGGTTTCATCAGCTCTGCTCCCAAATACAAACTGGTTAGGAAGTGTTTGTGCCTAGGACTTGCTGTCTTTTTACCAGGTGACTAAAATGTTGAGAATTACTCATAAGCGGTTGGCCAGAACAGATGGGTGAATTTAAATCAGTTAATTTTCCTTGCATACTGATAACAACAGGGCTTTGGTTCCACCTACATTTTACTTCATTCTGCCGCAACGTGGGGAAGGCGCTGGGCTGTTCTCAAAATCCCCCTGTACCTTGACATTCCCGAGCCCGTTATTCATCACCACCTTGGTGTCCTGCTTAGGGCTCTGCCCACGCACGTCGGCAGCCAGCGTCTGTCTCCCCTGTTAACACAAAACGGCAGCTCCTTGGGTTGGGGTGGGAGCTCAGCCGCTTCCTACCACAGGTAGATAAATATGCAGCAAGTCCTGCAAACGCAAGGAGAATGGGGTAGGGGGGGCACTGTCTGCAGTAGCTCTGACACAAATTTGCTTTTTAATTGGTTTCCTTTTGGTTACTGGTATATTGGTTTCTTCGGGTGCCGAAATGGATTATTCTGTAGGAAAGCTGCGTGTTTATTTTCCAGCCCGTTAGAGAGGTTAATTGGAAGTGCACACAGCTCTGGACATGGAAAGTTGTGCATTACCCTGAGAGATGGGAGAGGAGAAATAGTGCTGGTGGGTTGTTTAGGAAAAAAAAAGATAAAGAAATTGCTTAGTTTGGACGACACAAGTCTGAACATCTCCTAGCATCGTGTGCAGAGCGCGGACAAGCCAGTCCAAGAGGCTGCAGTTCTCCCTTCCTCTCCCCTCGTCCCATCACTTGAGCACCTGTCTGGCCCTTCACTCACTTGACTCGACTCGCAGCCCCCCAGAAAGTTGTTCATTTTGGCTCATGCAGTTCAGCACGGTGCTGTTGGTGGGGAGCACAGGGCCTGGTGCAACGGGAGAGAGGAATATTCATGTTGTGGGGGAGGAGAGAGGCAGGAACAGGGGCTCCTCCGTGAGCATATGGTGAGATGTTAAATCATCCGAAGGCGCAAAATGGAACTTCAGCCCGAGAGCGTCTCCTCTCCCAGATCTGGATCTGGTGTGTGCTGCACTGAACAGGCTGCATTTTGTCCTGTCACTTTTTAGAGCAGCAAGTCCACCAGCAAATATATTTAGTTCTTGAGTACATAATAGGGTTGATTCCATTTTCACTGGTTTTCCAGCAGGACTTTTCCCCGCCCCATTTGTACACACACACACACACACACACACACACACATTTACATATCTATGTTGCTATATTGCCTGCTCTTGAGACCTCCTTGCAGGCTGTTACAAGCTCAGCCATGGAGTCCTTGTCATGCCCAGACTCCCGGGTATTCCCCTGTTTTTCAGTGATAGATGGGCATGGATGGCACTCCGAGGACACCAGATCCCGTGTCTGTTCACGGGCAGTGTGGCACATGGGGGCAAGACCCTCCCTGGACCAACATTTTCTGATGAGGCATCTCCTTCTAGCAGGTTTTGTGCAATAGCTGCTTCTGTTTCAGTTGCCCAAAGTAACATAAGCACAACCTGGACTGCCATGTAAAATCTGCACCACCTTCTGTTGAAAGTTTCAAGGCAGAATAGCTGAGCTGATCTTTCCTGTAACGGATCTGCTGCAGCTCCCCACGACAGAGATGAGACTGTCTGCTAATAAAGAGGAGCCTGGGATAGGAAAGCAGTGTGCTCAGGTGGATGTGCTGAGAATTCAGCAAGATTGAGGGACAGCATTTTCAGAGAAAGGATTGTTTCTCTTTATGTGACTTGATTGACTTAGTTTTTCATTCAATATATCTTTTGCTGTAACTATTTTCAAATGAAAAAGCAATTAGAGATGTTGCACAAAGCTTTCTTAAAAGCGTGTTGGTTATGCTTCCTATACTAACAGCTAAGGCAAAGGTTAGAGATCTTTGTCTTTGGGGAACTGATCCTGTCTCCCCTTGTCCAAGTATTTACAAGTAATTATACCATTTTTCTTTCTATTTTCTAGAGGTTGTGCTAGCCCACATAGGCAGTAAGCTTTGGTTTAATATGAGCATGTTTTTTCTAGGTATAATTCTGTTTCTCAAGTCTAGACTAAGGAACTTTCCTAAATTTTACACTTTTTCTGTTTTTAATCCATTACTCAAGCTGCAGTGTGTTTGAGCTCAGAAGACATCACGAAAGCTTGCTGTGAGTTTTGGAGAGAGATAACTGTTCCACTGTTCATACAGAAAATTACCAAGAGTGGTGTTAATTTTTTCCACCAACCAAACCAATCGCTTGTCCATGCACTAGTCTTCTCAGGCACGTGATCTGATCAGTCTGCTACTTTCCTCCTGCTTCAGCAAAGCACTTCTTTTTCTGTGGCCTGGAAAAAGAAGCAAACAAAATTAAAATTGAGGTAGGAATTAGTCATTGGGTTCTAATTCTCTTCCTTTGGAAAAGCAGAGAGTCAGATTATCCCTGACTTTGCTTGGAAGAGTTAGATCATGGTTTTCCTTTGTATGGATGCACAAAAAGTAGCTCAGAATTAAAGCAGTCTGGACAGACTTTATTCTGATCCTCTGCAAGGATCATTGATTTACCCTATGTAAATAAACCAGCTCAGTCTTACTCTAGATGGACCTGGAGTGCTGGCAGTGGGACAGTCAGGGTGATTCTCTTACTTGCTACAGAGAATAGAGGCACAGAACATGGTGAATATGTTTAGGCTCAAAAGCCGTTTCCTTAAGCGTATAGGCAACAGTGACATTTAAGAAAGACTTTTATAGGCTTAATTTTTTCTCCCTATGAATTGAGAATGAGTAGCAGATGGAAGGCTGCTTTGCGTTTCGTTGGTGGGGAGCGTTTTGTTGGGAACGATTGTGAGTGCATTTTTTATTGCAGGGAGAAGTATGTTCCGAGGATGACTGGCCAATCCCACAGGGCTTTTCTCTTTATTTTCCTCCTTGTTGTTAGCGACCGTCACATCTGAGCATTTAATGAAGTGATACATTCCAGATGCCAGAACCTGCATGGTCCTAATCCTCTCCTTTCCTCTCCGGACTCTGTGGCACTGTGTTCTGCAAAGCAGCACCAATGTTTTGGGTCTGGATGCTGAGCACTAAGGCAACACATGCACTGCCCCTGCTGTCCCTGGGTCACAGTGAAGGGACTGGCCTGGAGGAGGAAGGGAATGTCGATGTCAGCCCGTATTTGATTAACATTATTTCAGATGATCCTAGTGGATTATCTGAACACACACTGATGTTTTTAATGATATGATACTCTGAAGAGAAGTAGTAAGGAAAAGAAGGAAATTCCACCTATAGAACCTGAGTATAATTCAGATGGGAAGGGATTTCAGGAGGTCTCCAGTCAACCTCCTGCACAAAGCAGGGGCGGCTGTGGGATTAGTGCAGATTATTCAGGGCTTTATCCAGTTGGGCCTTTAAAACCTCCAAGGACGGAGGTGGTGCTTCCAAGCAGCCTGCTCCAGTGCCAGGCTATTCTCATGGTAGAAAAGTTTTTACATTTATTGATTCCGAACTTCTTTTGTGTCAGTTCATATGCAATCCCTGCCATCCTCCTGTCCTGTAAAGAGCCTGGCTCCACTTTCTTAATAAGCAGGTGCAGACTGCCCAGGTGCCCTGCTGGGTCTGCTGGCTTCCAGGTAGCATGTAGCCCATTAGCTCCTGACCCTCTGAGCCCCTCCATCCGGAGGCATAAATTCCATCTATTAACCTCTGCCGGTAATCTCCTCTCCTCCTTGAACCCAGCCTCTGAGCACTGAGCTTTGGAAGACTTCGGTGAGAAGAGAGGGCAGGAGGCATCACGTATCTGCGGCCGACACTAAATCGCTCGGCCTGCTCAGCAGCAGATCTGCGTTTTCCTCCTTCCTTTGCTGCTGGTGTGAGTTCTAGGTGAGCTTTGGCTTTCCTCACAGCACAGTCATAGAATCCTTAAGGTTGGAGGGGACCTTTGGAGATCATCCAGTCCAACCCCCTGCACACAGGGTCACCCAGAGCACGGGGCACAGGGCTGTGTCCAAGCGGGCTGTGAAGATCTCCAGAGAAGGAGACTCCACAGCCTCTCTGGGCAGCCTGTGCCAGCATCCTTCCCTGTGAGTGCCAGGTTTCCATGCTCTTCCTTTGCAGCCTGCTCCTGCTTTCACCTCCCACGTGCTGCCCTGTCCTGACAGAACTGCTGTATTTTTAGGCTAATGTGCTTCTAACATAAATAAGTGTTTACTCCGTGTACATGTGCTTATCTATTTCATGTTGCTTAAATCTGTGTTTCTTTTAGCGTAAGAACTGGAGTATTAACCTAAAATAGATTTTGAATCTGAAAACATTATTTCAGATTCCTGAGGTACATTTGAACAGCCTGTTGTTTTCCTTGGGATTTTTTTTCTTTCGTTTCTCTCTTTCATTTTGACTCTGTGCATGGTCACTGATTAAATTGTATTGGATTTATTGGGGGGTCATACTCATTTGAGTTTTGTGTGCAAGTCCTTACCAAGCTATTTGCTTGGTGGTCTGTCCATGACAATATGGTTGCATGTTAGCGAGACCATGGGGAATGTTCTAGCAGAAGACAATAGAAAAGCTTTTCTCTCTTCTGCTACTCAGAGTAGTTTCAAAATCATTTCTTTTTGTCCAAGTCTAGAGTAGAGACTTGAAAAACCCCCCAATCCAGGTACTGGGCTTGTTGCGTTGCCGGAGTTACTTCGTGTGTCCCACATCCTGCTATGTTTACTGCTCTTAATTAAGTTGGCTTTCCTGATGATACACTTAGCTTTCCAATTACAATTACAGCTGCATGAAATGTCAGCAGGTGTGTACTTAGGGCAGTAATCTCACTGCTGATTTATTCCTCCATCTGACTTGAAACCAGTGTGGGAGGGAGAGGGCACTCGGGGTAATAGTGTTGCCTGATTCCAGGCCATTTGAGTGCCTGGCACCTTGCAAAAAGAGAGACCTGGATTCAGGCCAAGGCCACCAATTTAGCTGCAAGCAGCTCCAGGAAAGGCTTGTTTGCGTTATTAGTTCAACTGAGGAGCACTAGTACTGAGTTTGTATCTTGAAGGAAGACAGCAGGAATTATCAGACCATCTGTATAAAAAGGCAGCAAAAAAAAACCCCAAACCTCCACCGTTTCTTAAGTTTGTAGGCTCTTGAATCTGTAATGCTGCAAAATATCATGAACAGCTTCAATGTTCTGCTCTATAAAGGAGGTATATTCATTATTTTAAGTAAGGGACTAGATACACTTGATGCTGATGGAGCTGATGATGTTGTAGCCTTTACTGCTTCTAACACCAAGAAGTTCTTTCTACCTGAAAGCTGAGTCTTTCTACCCAGCTGAATTTTCTCCCATGGATCAAGCTCCTAGGTGCCATATGCACAGCCGTTGGAGACCTAGGCCACCATATGAACTTGCTGAGAATGAATCCTGAGAGAAGAGCTGAAGGTCATGACCGGGGAATCAAATGACTGACCTAGTTTTTGCTTTAAAGCTCTGAACTTTCTTCTAGAGTTAAGGGCTGGCATAGGGAGCTTAATCTGAAATTGGAGGAGAAGGTGGAAAAAGGAGCAGCCTGTCAGCTGGGGAAGTACAGAATCTTTAAGATTTGGAGATCATCCAGTCCAACCCCCCTCAAAATGCAGGGACACCAAGAGCACGGGGCACAGGGCAGCATCCAAGCAGTTTGGAAGATCTCCAGAGAAGGAGACTCCACAGCCTCCCTGGGCAGCCTGTTCCACTGCTCTGTCACCCTCACAGT
>JAUBOD010001026.1:902281-952545 GCA_032353885.1 Nothura maculosa
TAATGCACCCCAGGATCCCATTGGCCTTCTTGGCCACCAGGGCACACTGCTGTCTCATGGTCAACTTGTCGTCCACCCTGACACCCAGGTCCCTCTCTGTGGGGCTGCTCTCCAGAAGGTCAGTCCCCAGCCTGTGCTGGTATCCAGGATTATTCCTCCCCAAGTGCAGGACCCTGCACTTGCTCTTGTTCATCTTCATGAGGTTTCTCACCATGCAGTTTTCAATCTGTCCAGGTCTCTCTGGATGGCAGTGCAGCCCTCTGGGCTATCAACTGCCCTTCCCATGTACCTGTTTTCAGTTCCTCCTCTGCCTGCTCAGCGACGAGGAGAGAGCGCGGGCCAGACCTCTCCTGCCCAGAGGGTACAGGAACCCCCTGGGAAGGAGGCATGAGAGCACCTTGTTTTTTCTTGCTAGAGCTGTTGGACTTGTACTATTTATCGGCGTCTACTCTTGCTTATCCTGGGCAAGAACCTTAATGCAAGATTGAGGAGCAATTTCTGGTGTTCTCCAGTTAGTGGAATGGGAAGATTTGAGCTCCAAAAATTTGCTTTGAATTGCAACAGGGAGCACTTGTTCCCTTCCTGGATAGGGAGACCCCGAACGAAAGGTTTGCAAGACTCAGTGGTCCCTAAATTGTGGTCATTGGTACCTGCACCCTCTCTGTATTTAGTCACATAGTGGCTTGGAAAAGAAAAAATATTTGTTGCACGTGTGTTAGTGATTTAAATGCAGGCAGATGGCAATTTCATGGACACTCATCGCTTCCTACCAGCAGACTGCTCCCAAGATCTCCCGAGGCTGATAAACCTCCAGAGGCAGCAGGTCTGCTTGCCCACTGGCAGCAGTTTGGGATACGAAGAACTAATGGTGTGTTTTATAAGTGGCCTGATGATTAGTTAATCATCCCCATCCCTGCCCCAGTGAGGCATTCATACTCCCACCTCCAGAAAATCAAAAACTGTTGCAGTACAGGTTAGATATGTCTTGTTTATGCCAAAGCGTGAAATTGGGCTGTTTCTCTGCTCTGTTGTGTTAAACACGTGTGCACAGGCTGGGTTAAGAAATGGTTAATTGAAGTGCCAAATGCTGCCAGCAACAGCCGTGGCCCAAACTGGAGCAAGGCTTGTTAGGTTTTGCTCAGGAGGGTGGGAGGCGATGTCTAGATGGACATGTGCAGGCTAAAAAGGCACGTGGTGAGACTTGCTGTGTTTACAGACCACAAGGAAAATCCCTCAGTAGAGTGGCTGTCTTCTTGGGATCTAGGGGGAGAGCAGGTAGAGAGAGCTGGGAACATGGCAAGCTGTTGGGGAGCAGAAGGTTTGTAGAGTGGTTGGTTTGGTAGGAGCAGCTGAGCAAACAGTTCTCATCTTGTCAGAAGCAGGAGAGGATTTAGCGTATTCTGAGTTCTTGCACGGGACTAAGAGGCTCTTCATCCAAAGGATAATTGAGAAATAATCTCTCTTTCAGCTGTTGCCTGCGCTTATTTTTCATGTTTGCCTGAAGGACATGAGCCAAATGTCTTATGGTGGGAATTTTATTTGCGGAAAAGCAGAGAAGAATCTAATTTCAGAAAATACCATTTTTATCTATCTCTGATGTGTCTACTGTCTAGAAAAAAATGACCTGAAAAAACTCTTGTGTTCTCATTGTCTCATGCTTTCTTAGGTGGTTGTGAGCTGACTGATTTATCAGGTACTTGGCTAACTCTTATCTCTAGAGCTCCACTGGGTATTAGAGAGCTTGTTTTACTTCTGGGTACAGATGTTCCAAGGAGGTTACAGCTGCATTCAGCTATGAAGCAACTATATTCATGGCATATATTGAATTAAGTCTGTTGCAGCAACCAAAATCAGGGCTCCATTTTATAAGAGATTGTTCTTGCATGTGTTCAAAGAGGACCTTTGCTATCTGTAAGAAGAGAAACACAAAGGTGACTCAACCACTGTGGGACTCACTCCTCACAAAGTAACTAAGTTAGGACTCCTGACAGCAGAACTGGGCTCTGTGCTGCTGAATGACTGAGGTTGGAAGACACCTCTAGAGATCATCTAGTCTAACCTCCTGCTCCAGCAGGGACACCTAAAGCATATAGCACAGGGTGGCATCCAGGTGGGCTTGGAAGATCTCCAGAGAAGGAGACTCTGCAACCTCTCTGGGCAACCTGTTCCAGTGCTCTGTTGCCTTCACAGTGAAGAAGTTCTTCCTCATAGAAGTTCTTCCTCATGAAACATTCTGTGTTTCAATTTATACCCCTTACCCCTTGTCCTGTCACTGGCCACCACCAAGAAGAGTTTGTCCCCACCTTCTTTATGTACTCCCCTCAACTATTTATACATATTGATAAGGTCCCCTCTCAGTCTTTTTTTCTTGGCTAAAGAGGCCCAACTCCCTTAGTCTTTCCTCCTATAAGAGATGTTCCAGTCCCTTAATCGTCTTTGTCACTCTATGCTGGACCCTCTCTAGAGGCTCCACATCCCACTTGTCCTGAGGAGCCCAGAACTGCACACAATACTCCAGGTGCAGCCTCACCAGAGCTGAGTAGAGGGGCAGGATCCCCTCCCTTGAGCCGCTGGCAACGCTCCTCCTGATGCAGCCAGGATCTCATTGGCCTTGGCCACGAGGTCACACTGCTGACTCATGGTTAACTTGGTGTCAACCAGGACTCATCTCAGCAGAGCTGTTTTCCAGCAGTCCAACCCATAATCTATACTGATGTCTGGGGTTATTCCTCCCCAGGTGCAAGACCTTTGTTTTTGTCCTTGTTGAACCTCATAACCTCATGAGGTTCCTCTGTGGGCAGCTCTGCAGCCTGTCCAGGTCCCTCTGGATGGCAACACAGCCCTCTGGAGTCGGCCACTCCACCCAGTTTTCAGTCATCCACAAAGCTGCTCAGGGTGCACTCAGTGCCCTCGTCCAAGTCATTGATGAACAAGTTGAGCAACACTGGGCCCAGTACTCACCCATGGGGGACACTACTGGCCACAAGCCTCCAACTGGACTCGGCCCCATTTATCATGGGCATTATCAGGGCAGACTCTCTGAGCCCTGCAATCCATCCAGTTCTCAGTAGACATCACTGTCCACTCATCTAACCTACACTTCCTTAGCTTCCCTGTGAGAATGTTGCGAGAGACAGTGTCAAAATCCTTGTTGAAGTCAAGGTAGACAACGTCCATGGCCCTCCCATCGTCCATCCATCCAGTCATCCGATTGTAGAAGGCTTTGGTCAAACATGACTTCCCCTTGGTGAATCCATGCTGACTACTCCTGATCACCTTTTGTTCCTTCACATGCCTAGATTGCCATGTTCATTTCCATGTGGGCTGCTGTAGCAAATAGGATTCCTTGGAATAATTTCTCCTCAGTGCTGGTACTGTTAAGGTCCTCCTCTTGTCTGGTTGCCTTCATCTCCAGTGAATGGGATCTTTCCTTGCATAGTAATATAAGCAGTGACTTTTCTTGAAATAATTACTTGTTATTGAGAGACAGCAATTTCCTGAGTAACACTCAGAATAGTCTCAGAAGAACTAATGGATGGTAAAAAAGCCGTGTAGAAGAATAATTCAAATTGCTTCAGTTATTTGGAATACCTTCTCTTTATGTTCTTCTGTCATCCTAAAGTCCGATTGTGATTTTTACAGCTGAGTATTCCTGTTGAGTTCACTGGCCCTGCTCCTCATTCATGGCACATCCAAGCCTCTAACCTTGATCAGAACAGTTTTGCTAATCACTCGGTGCTGTTTGTCTGCTTTGTTTTTGTTCTATGGCTCATCTCTGTTTAGTGTAACTATATACTGTCAGCTGAGTCGTAAGCAGATTAAATCTCATTTGGTTTATTTTTCTTAATGTCATTCTCTGTTTACTTTTTTGTTTGTGTGTGTGTCCTTTGAGCAAATCAATACACATCTGCCTTATCTCCTTAGCAGTAGCACCTGGAGCCTCCTGGCTCCAAGGGCTCCGTGGCTGCGCTGTGGCCACACAGGCTTCCCAGAGACTCAGCCACAGCAGGGGCTTGGCCCTTCCGATGCTTTGCCAGCACCTGTGCTCCATTTCCTAATGTTTCATCCATGCTGGCAGCTGGGAGCTGGTTCTTAGCTCCATCTGTGAGCCAGTTTCATAGATTTTTAGCCTGTTGCTAACTTGCCCTTTCCCTTAACCTTATCTTCGCTTTGAAAACGGCTGGTGCTTCATGTAGTCCAGCAAACCTCAGTTTGCACTGTAAATCTTACCCGTACATGCAAAAATAATCTCAACTATCACTGGCACGCAGTCTTTGGAGGAATTAAAATTAGATTTGTCCATAGGACACTGTTTAGAAATTGCTCAATTTACTGTTTCAAAAGGAATTTTCTTTGTTGTAGGTTTTTGTTTTGTTTTTCCTCCATCCACTGTCTGTCTCTCTGTCACTTTTTTATGGATTAATAATCTATTTTTTGTTTTATTCTTCCAAAAGACATTGCTGATCAAACACCTTTAATGTAAAATCAGGGTTTGGTACATGTGATGTAAGGAGTCCAGAGGGGGAAACTGAGAATATTGTGGTCTGCATTCAAATTGATGGGAAATACCAATGCTGGATGGATGGAGAGCACTGTCAGACCGCTCTTGCCTTGCAGGCTTCTGAAGACCAAAATCCTCTTTTTACCTTCTGAACTTCTCCAGTTCCCAGCAAGTACCAGCCAGGGAGTTTATTTTTAGATGCCGCTCTTTCCTGCGGCCAGTCTGCTGAGAAGGGACTTGTTCCGCTGTGCTAGGTGCAAGTGTAACTGGAAAAGTGCTTGGGGCCTGTTCTGTGGAGCTGCTGTCACCCACACAACGTACCCGCACCACGTGGGGTCACTGCTGGGGTTGACGGGGCAGATTCCTTGGTACCGACCGCAAGCGTAGGCAGGGCAGTACTTCCTCGTTAAGCAGAGCCAACGCAAAAATGTAACTTTAAGAACATTTATATTGATTCAGTAAGTGTGCGTGCACTTAATTGTGGATTCTTTTTTCCTGAGCCAAGATCTTAGTTCTGCTGGGGCTTATTGTCAGGAAATACAATAGAGTGAGTACATCAAAGATAGATTATGCTCAAGCTTGTCTCTTGCCCCATTAGTAAGCTGATTTTATTGTCTTCTTTTGCCTTCTAATAAATACGACTTGTGTAAGTAAGTTAATTTTGTTGTAATTAGGATCAATTTTGGCAGTAATTCAATGTTCTTTCTTTTTTTGTTGAAACAAGAACAAGAGACTAGCAGAGCTTCGACAGTGCCCTAACAGAAGTAGCAGCAAAGCAGCCTTTTCTTCTTTCAGGGTTTTTTGGCACAGCGGGTGGAAAATACAAACAGTTAGCACATTGTTATCGTGGCATCGTCCTTGACTCAAGGCTCCTGTGTATACATATGCATGTGCAACGCACAGGGTTGAGCACCCATTTAATACTGTGAATAGAAAGCCCGAGTGTTTCCAATATGAAATCTCACAGGGATTTCCTTCTGAGTCACATTGCTGGCTGGGTTCCCCAGGAGATGCAGCGTTAGCTTTGGTTGTATTGCCCCTCAGTGCACAGTGGCCACTATAAAATGGAGTTTCCCTAAGCAGAGCCCTTGAGAGGGATTGCTCAGTCTCTTGATCTTTGTTTACGGACATTTTAAAGAGCAATTGTCTGTACAGGAGACAAAACTCCTCTGGGCTGACCTGCTTGTTTCTTGGCCATAGTCTTGAGGGCTTCAAACATGTTCACCATTTAAGCCTTTCTGCCTTGCAGGTCATATTTTAGTCCTCCTTGGTAGGCAGAATCATAAGAATCATAGAATCATTATAGTAGGAAAAGACCTTCAAGGTCAAGTCCAACTGTAATCTCTTCCATGTAAACTCATGTTCCTGCCTCATCTACATGTTTTGTGAACACTACCAGGGATAGTGACCACCACTTCCCTGAGCAGCCTGTTCTAATGCTTGAGTATTCTTTCAGTGTAGAAATTCCTCCTACTATGTACCTGGAGCAACTTGAGGGCATTTCCTGTTGCCCTACTGAGAGTTATTCTGAGAAGAGATCCCGAGATCCCTCATTTCAGGTGGTTGTAGAGAGCGATAAGGTCTCCCCTGAGCTGCCTCTTCTCCAGGCTAAATAACACCAGTTCCCTCAGCTGCTCTTTGTAAGGTCTGTGCTCCAGACCCTTCACTAGTTTCATTGCCCTTCTTTGGACGGACTCCAGCATCTCAGTGTCTTTATTGTAGTGAAAGAGATGCAGAATAAAAGAATAAAGTATTTTTATTCAAATAAAAGCACCATCTCTACTTGTTGTACAGAGTAATTTTGATGGTTTGCGTGACCATGATTACATATTTTATATAACTCCCTCATAAATATATATATTTATAAATATATAAATAGTATAAATAACTTCCATTTTTCTCTAGAGAAAACATACCAAATAAGCAAGGTAGGAGAAGGGGAGTTGGCAAGGGGAATCTTTATGTTCTCCATAGGCTCTGTATTTTATTTGTAGTCTAATAAACATAAGCGCTCGTGGCTGGATCTGGGCAGAGGTCTTTGGGGCTTTCAAGTTGGACCGAAGAGCAGGGTCCTGGTGCTTCCCAGTCCCGCAGGCTGTGGTGAGTGTTAAGTGGAGCCCATGGTGCTGGAAGGGCCAGTGTGGGGAAGGAGAGAGGTGGAAATGCTGATGTGCTGCCAATGCTTCCATGTCCCGGCCTGGCTTGCTTCCAGGAGGAGGCCTACCCTGTTCAGCCGGGATCTCCTTCCCCACCTTTCCCAGGTCAGAGCTCCCCCATGGGCAGTTGTTGGAATCACAGCAAGCTTTGGAGGGGAGAGATGGGCGGTTGGGAGGCCCCTGGGGCATCTTGGGGGCCATTTCCCTCCTGGCATTCACTCGTGCCTGAATATATGGACGGCCCTGGCCGTGCTCCTCAGCGATGTGCCTCAGCTGAGGCCATCTTCCCTCCCTGTGATCCCAAGGGAGCCCCTCTGCCCACGCGCAGGGCAGTGGGGGTTTGCTGCTGCTGGGCCCCTCACCCCCATTGGAGGCCGGAGCCTGTGTGAGCTGGCGTGTTTGGTGACCTGGCCAAGAGCATGAATGTGTAATCGTCCGTGCAGCCGGCCCATTGATTTCTTTTCGGCTTTGGATACAAATAGGGGAGCACAATTAAGCGGCTGGGCCCGCCTTGCAAAGCCAGATGCTTAACTAAAGGCAGACGCTGAGCATAGCGAAGTAAAAGAAGTGGAGCCGGGTGCGATCACCCTCTCCTGTCTCTGCCCATCTGAATCTGACCATTTCCAGCTAAGGGGAAAGTCTGCCACATACTGAAGCTTCTGGGTTACCACAGACCCTGTCCTCGTGCAGAGGCCGTGCGGGTCCTTGGTGTGGGAAGCGGCCGTTGCCATAGAAATTGGGCAGCCGAATGTGCCGACTTCAGTCTCCATGAGGCTGCACCTCGCACTTCAAGGGCTGCAGCACGGCTAAAACTGTTCTTTTCTGTAACAAATACTAACAGGAATTGCGTTTGCGGAGGAAAGTTTAAATAATGGAGATTTGGGGCAGCTGCACTTTTCCACTACTGTAAAAACCATGATGGGGAATTCAAAGGCATATCTTGCTGTGTACTTGTGTATAATATAGACTTATGGATATAGGAACAAGTAAATACAAACTATACCTATATTCATTATAATGGTGTGAAGTCTTGCAGATATAAATACTGGAATACTAATTGTTCTATTTATTTTTCTCCTTTGTTTCATGAAAGAGTGAAAAGTAACTCCATGGATATTCCTTCACTTTTGAAGTTAGTCTGGGAATGCCATTAAATTTGAAGAGCACACATTAAGTTTTCTCTGTTTCCCTTGGAAACTGCCAGCTTGTGAAGAATGGGCTATCAGGTAGCACTGACCTCACAATTGGTGTTGGAAAGGAATAAAACCCTAAATACTTCATGCTTCTTATCTGCATAGTTTGTTTACTCTGGAATACAGCACAGTAATACTGTTTTCCTTTAAGCACCTGGTGTGGAGGGTTCATCCCCACCCATGTTTAGTCTCAAGTAGGGTCAGTGTGAAACAACCAGGTTTGTCCAAAATGTTAATGTTGAGCGGATATCCACCCCATATAGTCCTGCATTCTCATGTGATGCAATTTTACCTTGAGTGGCAAACACTCCCTAATGTCCTTTTTTGCCTTTATTCCTGTGCAGATGTCGCTCCTATGAGGATTGCTGTGGTTCAAGATGCTGTGTAAGAACTCTCTCTATCCAGCGACTATGGTATTTTTGGTATGTGACAACATTTTGGAATTTTATGTTTGTGTTGGCCTGTTCTCGTCCTGTTTATAGGATTTAAAACAAGATATTCTCTGCCCAAGTATTTTAAAATAGAGTAGGTGCAGTAAGTGGTACCACCTGGGTACAGGTAAAATGCAGGACTTTGAGTTTTACCATATAAAAACTTCCTGATGATGACCAGCTATCTAACATGCAGAAAAAAGAAAAAAGAAAAAAAAGAAAAAACCCTGGAAAAGGAGATTTCTTGTCTCTGGACGACCTCCTCTGTTTCCCTCTTGGGTTGGTGTGTATAGGCTCCAACTTTTATCTCATTTTACTCATTTCCTCCTACCTGACGTAGCTGCTCCTGAGTGGCAGCGTTGCCCATTTTTGCAGGCCTTCCATTTTAAGAGTGGATTGTGCAAGGAGGATTGTGCATTTATGCAGAGTTTCAGTATGCACATGAATTGAAGCTTCAATTGAAAGGAAGCGAACGTCTGTGACTATGAGGATTTTACCGGAGATGACGGGAAAAGAAGGCAGAAAGATTTGAGCTCATGAAACCAGCAGCTCAGTAATCTGGATAAAGCTTAAACTAATCACTTTTTTATGTATAATGAAAAAATAAGGTAAAATCTTTTTAGAACAGAGTTTTTAAAAGCAGCTAAATAAAACCTTCTCATTATTAGAGAATGCAACAGCTATTCTAGAAGACCTGATTTAGGTATTTTTGTATTTTTAAGTAGAATTTAGAATTTTGTTGTTTTTTAAATTCAAAATTGGAATGAATAAACATGGAAAAACAGAAGCCTTATGCATACTATAATACAGAGATTTCTCGAAGCTGCCTGCGGGATTTTGATGTACAATCCTTACTGATATAACTAGGAGTTCTGCGTCTGAATCCCTAGGGTGACGTTGTAAATCTCTGTTTTTCTGTTCAGAACAAATCCTTTCTAGGAACGCTGCCAAAAAGGAATGTATTAATTTTGGCTTAGAAAAACAGAACCTCATTCTGCTCTCATTTCCACCATTGAAACACCAACAGATTTTTGACCCTTTGAATAAAATATATCCTTGCCTTGCGGTGTCACTTTGTCCATCTCGGTCAGCTGGGATGCTCCTGAAGAAAGCAACATTTCATGCAAGCTTCCCTGGCCAGCATTGGTGGAGGAGAAAATACCTTCTTGCCTCCAGTGCTTCCAAAGGATCCCGGTTGTTCCTTGTCCTGCAGAAAGGAATCGTGAAAGCAAAGAAAGAGGGGACAGAGACAGACGGAAGAGCCATTGGCACTGGGCAAGAAAATGCCAGCATCCCAGCTGTATTTACCAGTGCTCTCATCAGTCCCTACCATGTCTGATAGCTAATGACGTCCAAACAGTAGGAAATACTTCTAAGTACAAAAATCTCCTGACACCCTCACTGCAGACGTGTGTCTGCACTGAACCAGCACAAGGACATGGGGAAGGAAGTTGAGTCAGGTTGGAATAGGATCTTAAAGGAAAAAAAATGATACAAAATGATGTTCTTTACCTTGAGAACAAGTGTCCTGTCTAGAGAGCACAAAGCAAAACTCATGGGCTTCAGTACTGAATGTTTCCGTCTTCTGACTGGAGTTTAAACGTCAGCTATAGGATTTCCCATAGGAGGCAGAATTAGTGTTGTTCACTTAAGAACATGCAGCCATCTCGAGTGACAGAGACCCGCTGTCCAGCAGCAATCCGTTCAGAAACTGTGCTAAAAATCCTAGCGAAGCTGCTGATCTCTAGTTGGAGCTTCTCGTCAGGAGCTGCCGCGGGTTGAGGGGTGCCTGAGGGCAGCAGGGTTGACTCCCTCTCCTCTCTGCCCAGGTTCCTGCTGATGATGGGAGTTTTGTTCTGCTGTGGAGCTGGCTTCTTCATCCGAAGGCGGATGTATCCTCCTCCGCTAGTCGAAGAACCTACTTTTAACGTGTCTTACACCAGGCAACCAGTCAACACTGCGTCAGGTCAGAAACTGCTTATTCTACAAGTTTCCCTAATTTCCTGTATGTGCCAAGGCATTGAAAACGGGGTATTTTTATTTCCTCTGAAAACTGTGGGGCTGGGGAAAGGAAAAGTGCTTCACTAAACCACCCAGCCCTTGCCTCTGATGAGTAAAATTCTCATGCACATCAGCAGCGTACAGCAGCGGTTCTGAGACCAAGGGTAACAGGACTGTTCCCTTCCTTTGTGTTCCTGATATCTTTAGACCTACATATCAGTGAATAGAGGAAAGAGAGGAGACACTCTGCAGTGCTGACAAAATAATAGGTGTCCAAAATAAACAATATTTTCCTCTTGTGAATAAGTGAAGGGGGAAAAAAATCAAAGTAAGGTTGATACCATCTAGCAGAAGTGAAGGAAAGCCTAACATTTTCCTTCTACCACTCATTTTATCACAAATCTTCTTGATTTGCCTTCCATATTCCGCTCTGTACTTACTTTGCTGCAGTGAAGCTTCTCTGTCAGAAATCATTTTCCATTCTGCATCTTTTGGGGCTTTTTTTTGGCTTTATTGGACACCCATTTTGCAGAAAATGGAAAGTTGGGGCGGAGGAAAGCCATATTAACTAAATCATACCTTTAGTCCTAAAAACAACCCCAAGGATAGGTAACAAGGGAAGGCCTCGCCACGAGATGAGCACAAGTACTAGGTTTAATTTTAGAGAAAGGCTTGAGTTTTTCATGGCACCTCATGGGCAGACGAGGTGGATAGAAACAGGGTTAGGCCTTCAGGCAGCCTGATCAACATGACCTGCTTTTGGACTCTCATTACTGCTCTTCAGACCTTGGAGCCTGAGATAATCTCACCACATTCCATTTTTTCCTGTTGTTGTGGTCAGTATCTCAGCACTTCCCAGTGCTTTCCCAGTTTTTCTGTGTGTCTTTGTCCTGCCTTTGCTGCATTTGTGGCCTCCTTGTTTGCGTGGGGATGGGCCAGATGCAGAACCCCACGAGAGGAGTGTCAAGGAAGGAAACCAGGTTACAGACTCAGATAGAGGCCCTGGCAGCTTCCATAAGCTGAAGTTGTGTGATGTCCACAGGAGGCTAGGTGCTAAAATCAAGACTTCCTTTTGGTGAGAAGTCAGTGAGCAAATGCAGTGTGTGTGTTCCTACCAGTCTGTAGTTTGGTCTTTTTTCTGGAGTGGGAGAAGCATGGCCCCTTGTCTCTGCTCTGTTGAGCACATTTTACATTTTCAGTGAGTAGCTGGCCTTGAAGCAGAGGCAGCCTCTGAGTGACACCTTGGCCCCGTGTTCTGGGCTCTGTAAAACCAACTGCATGGGGCTTCCAGCCAGGCTGGCCATCTCCTGCCCCTTGAGCTGTTGCCTGTGCCCTTGCTGATGCCTTTTCTCCCCTTTTTTCTTTTCTTCAGGGTCACAGCAACCTGGGACACCGTATTACACAGATCCAGGCGGACCTGCGATGAATCCCATGGCGATGGCTTTCCACGTCCAGCCCAATTCCCCGCAGGGGAACCCAGTTTATCCTCCCCCACCTTCCTACTGCAACACGCCGCCTCCCCCCTACGAGCAGGTGGTGAAATCCTCGACGTGAGAACTCTGTGGCGCTCGGACCTGACTCTGTGAGAAGAAGGTGCCATTGCAAAGTGACAGAGATGGAGGGCATCTGCCCTTGGGAACACTTGCTGGTTCTCTCGGTCCTCTCTCCCTCCCTTCCCTGCACCTTTCCTCATTAAAGTTACTTGCAAAGGGGTGATTTTTAAATTTTTTGGTTTTGTTTTTGCAGTAGAGGTGGATTTTTTTTTTCTTTTGTCTTCATAATGAGAAAAGTCGTCTTTGTAATGCTTTTAATGGAAACCTATATTTAAAACCTGTATGTCTTTCTCTTTATTTATTGTTCCGACTGTGTGTATTATTGCATTGTGGCAGGATACCAGGGACAGTTCTTTATGCGATCCCAAAGTGATGTACGTTCTGCTAAGCCCCCATGAGAAGGAATGTTCTAATTTAAAGGAGTTGAAAGATAGGCTAAATGCAGAAGAGGCCGGCTGTGCTTTAACCAGGGAGAGTGACAACCATCATCTTCACGTAGAGGTTTCTTGCAGAGCCCTGTTCTGATGCACAAGAGTGATGCACTGGGACAGAAGCCACTAAGGGAGAGGGACCCCAGTGTGGGCTGAGTCATGGCAGTGGCTTTGCCTCAGAAGAGAGGACTTGGTTGCTATACATGAAGGAGAACGAGCACCTGGACTCTGCCTGTGGCCTCTTCAGCCTCGCTTCCCTTCTGTTTTGATACCCTACGGATTTTGTTTTGTGCTGTAGCCAGAGGTGAGACTGTAGGAAATGGATAATGATTTAAATGTCAGGAGTGGGAGGGGAGTGTTATAACGTCGGAGCTCCTCGGGCTTGTGCCACTAGATGTGTTCAGAAATATTGACAAATAGAAAGTAAGAAATAGAAAAAAATCTTTCCCTAGACCGAAAAATGATTATAACAGAAAGGAACAGGAGCCCCCTTCCAAGTTCATTCTCTTTGAAACTGGTGGGAATTTTGTCACTGGGAAATCATCGTTTTGTTACGGCCTTACTGCAGCCACCAAGTTAACCATAGCCGAGCTGTTGTCTCCAGGGGGCAGGTTTGGGATGCACTCTCCTTCCTGTGCCAGCGTCACAGCCGTTTTGCAAGCAGCTCCCTAGCCCAGCACACGGATGTTTGGGCTTTGCAACTGCTGCTGGCACCGAGATCCCTGCTCACTCTGCTGTGCAGATCCCCAGGGTCCCAATTCATGCTCAGGGCTGTCACCACCATCCGACAAAAAGCTTTTTTCCTGGGAGGGCTGCTAGGTGAGTTCATCTCCAGCAAGACTCGAAGCCACACAGAGGAGTGACTGCCTCTCCGTGGCACCTTCTCACCGGCTGCGTAATCAGAGTCCTATTGATAACGAGTGAGAAAGCAAAATTCCCACTGCTTTTGCTGCTGAAGGATTTGCAGGAGCGGCACAGCTGAGAGTTAGGAGCTGGGTATGGCCTTTGGGCCCCAGGGCAGTTACTGCCTCCTCACTGCCACTCCAGCTTGGGCATGGAGGGCACAGGGGCCATTTGAAGGAATCCAAAAGAGCCGTGTTGCTCAGGGAGCAGAAGTTTTGTTGTGCTATTGATACACCTTCTTGCTGCCAGCAGCTTGTGAGAATTTGTTCCTAGAGAGCAAGCTGAATTTGCAAAGTTGACAGAAAAAGGCATCCTTTTGATTATGCACGAGTTGACTTACCAGGCACATCGCTAAGGGACGTGGTGTTTCTGGAAGCTGCCGGTGCTGTTAATAGTCATTTACTGAAGCAGAACTAACTTTTGCAGAGCTCATTAGAGCAATCGTGATTTGGGTGAAATTGCCACTGAAGTAATTGTGTGGCCGCCAGGGAAGACAGTCAAGAAGTTGGCAGTTTGTGCTACTGATGGGAGTGAGGAGAAACCTGCCTGGTTTGGTGGCACTGAAGCGCTGCCTCCCAGTGTGCTACATCACCCAAGGTCCTTTTGCTGTGATCTGCCCCCTGGAAGTGCAGTTGGACTTGCCAAGTCAGAGAAAGCTGTTCCTGCGATGCCATAATCTGCAGCATGTGGTAAAAGGCCTGGTCACAGCCACATGAAAGCCAAAGGGAGCTGTGGTGATATCAGCTGGATCAAGATTTGGCCCAGGAAAAGAAAGGACATTATTCTGTCAAACCAACAGGAAGCTCCTATGAGCACTTGACAGCAGCGACTGCTTTGGGTTGCATTTTGATATGTGTCTCAGTCACCAGGGTTAGGAGGGTAGAAGAAGGGCGTCATGCAAAGTTCTGTCACATTGGGATGTGCGGCCACCAAGGTGGTAGAACAAAGGTCTTTCCAGGAGTGCGGAGCCCATTCTGCTGCCAGGAGGGACCTGTGAGCCGGAGCTGGTGTCGGGTTAGCCCCGGATTCTGAGTCTGTACTTGCACTTACATTATATTCCATAGGAGACCAAATCAGAGCATATCCTGCTATATTTGCTTATGTTCAACACACACTTCCAAAATGTTGACTGGTATGTACTTACGGAAATCTACCCTATCTCTTTTTTACTCTTCTATGTGCTATTATGGATTAAAAATAACCCACTCAAATTCTAACAATTCTTGTAGTTCTTTTTCATTATACTTAAAAAGTGCAAGCAAGCCCAGGTAAGACTGTTTTTTGGATGTATACAGTAACACTGGGTTTAGGAAGGGCAGAATTATTTTCTGAGCTTCCCAGAGCTAATCTGGCCTAAGTTGCTGTGCTAGATTTAAATCTTCCACAGTCTGCCATTTAAAGTGTTTTGACAGGCAGAGCTGCTTCCCAATCAATTGGCTGTTTAAGTGGTGAAATATAAGAGTGGCTGCTGCTGTGCCAAATGCCACGTATTCATGTAAACACTGGGAGAGAACTGCCTGGCAAGGGACTGCTTTGGTTTTCTTAAATATCTGGGTCTGCCACAGGCATCTTTGCATGGCAGCGGAGCAGAATGAACGGGGAGAGCTGTGCACTGCTCCTCTCCTATTGCAGCCTTGCTTCTTCAGGTCACCTTGTCTCTTCTGGCTGATATCACCAGCTGGAGACCCTCATCTGGAGGATGCAGCTGACACTGAGCCAAGGAAGAAGCACTTTGTAAAAGTATTCCAGGAAGAAAATACATGCTTCTACTGTGCCTGAGGGACCAAGCATGTACTAGGATGTGTGCAGTGTAAGCTTGAGGACATTTAAGGTAAGGAAAAGCACATTTTATAGATGATCAGTAGGTCCATCTGCCTGCACACCACAACTGTTTGTCTAAAATTGTGTGCACTCGGAATTCAGTGCTGCTTATGCCACACCGTATGGTTGTGTGTGCACTATGTAGGGTTTTTTAAAATCAGATCCAACATTTCTTTTTCTGTTAACAGAAATGGTGACAAACCTCTGGTGTTAGATGGTGTTATTTTATATTATGACAAGAGTGGGCATTTTCATCATAGGATTGGCTAGTAGCTTCCTACAGTGGATTCTTACACTGTATACTGGAGTTCTGCATTTGGTGATTTTTTTTTGCAGTCTGTCTGTTTTCTTTGCTAATACTGATGGTTGATGCTACCTCTTACAACATACCCACGCTCCTCCTAGCAGTTCCTTAGTCTCCTACTCAACGCTCAGCAGCTGTGTCAGTTCCTTGCAGATCGCTCACATACCCTTCCCCTCATTGCCTTGCTTGGGGAATTCTTCAGGTTTCTTTTTGTGCTTCTTTCTCTTTTTACTTCTTACTTTTAAAAAAAATGGAGGAGGGCAGGGGTAGAAGGAGGAAGCCTGTAACTTCTCTTGACAGGGATATGTTAACAAAGCTGATCTTGGTATGTATGTTGCAAATTTATAAAACCAGGTTCATCAGAGGATGGAGCAGCACTTGGTCTTTCTACAGTCTCAGGCTTCTCTTACTCTAAACAGAGTTTCTTTTTGAATGTCTTTTACTGAAGTAAAATTAGATAATGCTCTACCTAATCATCTTTATTGCTTGTTTCTGAGTGGTATTTTTCCAAAAGCTTTATGTGAGCAAGTAGAGCTGAAAGTATCATTGATCGTGTGCAGAAGAGGACAGTGGGCAGGACTGCCTCATATCCAGCAGCCGCTTCCAAGAACTGGAGCCAAAGCACAGGCCACAGGCACATCAGTGGACATGGTAGGGCCCCCGGTCACCATCATCACGATGCTGGCAGGGCAGGCGGGCAGCCTTGCTCATGATGGTGGTGGAAAACATGATCTCCAAACACGGTGTTGCTGTGCGGGCCTGGTGAGCAAAGCTCACAGTTGGGTAGTGCAGCTACAGTGAACTTCCATACTGCAGGTAAGAGCTTCAGTGTAGGGATTTTTTGTGAGGTTTCATGGTTGCTGCTGCTGTTTCTCACTCTGTAGCACAGCAGAGGTCCTAGTGCCTCACCCCTGATTCTGCTAAGTGAGTTTGATGCCAAACTGGCATCAGATGCTCCCCAGGGCCCTTGTGGGAGCTGCAGGGCCAAGGCTGCGCTGTGACTCTCAGCCCATGCCACGGTGCTGCCTCCTGTCTGCTTTGGAGATCTCACCAGCTGTGTCACAAAGTTGGCTTGGCGTGTTTCAACCTTGTGTTTCTCACAGTAGCACTCAAAACAGGACATAAATGCTTTAAAATAAGACTGGAGCATAATAAAGGTGCAGATGCCCAGTTACTAAGACCCATTTGGAGCCAGAAACAAAAGCACTCCCTCTAGAGGTCCTTTGTTTAATTGGAGAATCTTGTAACAATATATTGAAATCAATATATTAATGGCCAGGTGTTGTCAGGATGGAACACATAAAGGGGGTCACTGCAAGCAAGGAAACCTTCCAAGTCTCTGCTCCTCCCATATCCCATGGTGGACAGAAGAGGAATGAGTCTGTTGCACTGTAAAGTCTCCAGCTAAGCAGCCTTGAAAGAAAAGATGTTACCATCGAGACCTACCTATATCTACTGTGGGGCTAATCTGTCCTTTTCCTCTGAGGAAAGCCTAGGATACTCCATAAGGGGGGGAGAAACTTGCCTTTCCCAATGCTAGGGGATTGGTTTAAGGGTTTTTGCCTGCTGTGCTGTGGCAGTGAAGAACAGCAAGGACTGGAATTGCGCAGGGCAGGAATGAGCAGGGATATTTATAGACTCATAAAGGACACTGTGATCATGGTGTGGAGCTGGCGCCTCCAGGTACACAGTCATCAAATATCTTCTCCAGAGCGGCTTTACAGTATTTCTTAGAGCTCTGTAGATTTGAGCAAAGCCCACTTCCTTGCTCAGCAAGCCCTGCCTCACAGCTGGCCTCATTTCTGAGCTTATGTCCTTTCAGGTTCAGGCTACTGAGTCCCATTCTGCCAGCACTGGTGAGAAAGAAAAGTTCCCCTTGCTTCCTTTCCTATCACTTCTCAGATTTTTCACATATAAGTAGCTGCATGAGACCAAACTCCTCTATTCTTTCTGGTAAAATGATCCCTCACAGCATCTGTTTGTATCCCAAGGCTTGCTCCCCCCAGCTTACAGACTCCTTTATGGGTAGCTGTGAGTTATTTCCACACTTCTCAAAGCATGGATGTAGGACCAACACCTACACAACGTCTAATGCAAGGCATGCATAGACAGAAGGCTTCTGCTTGGAGAGATAACTGAAAGCACAAAGCTGTGTGCTACCCTGTGCCTCTTGGGGCAGCCCCTGCAGAGAGGTGGGGAATATGTGTGGGAGCCTCTAACCCGGACGCAGCCTTGCTTCCATGCAAGGCTTGAGTTGCTCTGCAAGTTCAAACAGCAAAGCTTTGACCGGGGCAGTTCAGATTAATGGCAAAATGTTGAAAAATGTTGGCTCGAGCTCTGCTCCTGTCACTGGTGACTACGTGGAGCAGTTATCTGTGACCTCTCTACAAACACCAGGGGTTTATGACTCCTGTAGTCCCCTCACTGGGGTACAGAACCATTTCATAAGTAGCTTGAGTACAGCTGGTCTGTGATCTGGATGGGCTTCCTGGGGGTGCCGGAGTGTTGCCAAAAAGCCCTGTACTCTCATCAGTGCTGTTTTGTGAGGAAAAAAATCGCTGTGCGCTGGGCACATGTAATGATGTGTGTGAGCAGTGCTCCCCTGGTGGAGAGAATAGTCTATTTTTTGCCTGTGTTTCAGCTTATGAGGAGCCATGAGAGGTGATCGCTAGCTAGAGATGCCCAAACTTCTTTGGATCATCTGCATTAAGTGTAGAGACCTAGGATGGAGACCTGGCTCCTGGATGGAGCCAGGAAGCAAGTGAGGAGCAGCCAGACATGGGCTGCCTCACATGGTGATCAGCAGCCGGGTGCTGACAGCCTCACAGGGAGCACATTAGGAATGGGCATGCAAAGTGTCACAGTGGGCTAGGGGTGCCCTATGGGCTTTTGTGTGGCCTCCCCAGGCCTCTGTGCACACTGGGCCAGGGCGAGGGGACCCTAGGGGATTTGTGCGGTCCACCTGGACTACTGTGCAAAATGCATCATGGCCCCATACGGGGTTTTGTGTGGCCTCCCAGTGCCTCCTTGCACACTAGGCTGGGGGAGTCCAATCGGCTTTCATGCGGCCTCCTCGAGCCTCTGTGCTCACTGGGCCGGGGGGCCCTGCAGGCTTTTGTGCAGCCTCTCTGGGCCTACGTGTGCATGAACCGGCAAGGGTTAAACCGGATTTCGTGCAACCTTCAAGGGCCTCTGTGCGCACTTTGACAGTGGAGTCTTGCGGGCATACGTGCGACCTCCTTGGGCCTCTGTGCAAATTGGTCCAGGGAGGCCAAACAGCAGCCTCCCAAGGCCTCTATATGCACTAGACTGAGGGTACACTTAGGCTTTTCTTGTAGCCTCTCCGGGGCTCCCTGCGGATTGAGCTAAGGGGCAGCTACAGGCTTTAGTACGCCCTCCCAGGGCCTCTGGTTGCACTGGGCAGAGGGGGCAATACAGGGTTTTGTGCGGACTCCCTGGGCTTCTGTGCGCTCTGGGATGGGGAGGCCCAGTAAGCTTCCGTGGGCCTCCCTGGGTGTCCGTGCACACTGGGCTGAGGGCCCTGTGAGTGTTTGTGTGGACTCCCAGGGCCTCTCAGCTCTCTGGGCAGGGGTTTAATACTGGCTTTTGTGTGGCCTCCCTGAGCATTGGTGCACACTGTGGGTAATTGTGAGTCCTCCATGTGAACTGGGCTGATTTCACAGCAGGGGCTGCTGCGTGATTTTGTGCAGCCTCCCAGTGCCTCCTTTTACCTTGAGCTATGGGTGCCCTATGGACTCTCATGTGACCTCTCAGGTTTTATGCACTCACTGGGCTGGTAGGCCCATTGGCTGGCTTTTGTGCAGCCCTCCAGGATCTCCTTGATCATTGTGCTCAGAGGGTCTATGGACTTTGCTCTGGACATCCAGGGCCTCCGTATGCACCGGTGGGGGATCCTATGGGGTTTCATGTGGCCTCCCAAAGCCTCCATGTGCACAGGACCGGCAAGGTCCTACAGGATCTTGAGAGGCCTCCCAGGGCCTCTATGTGCAATAGGTCCTAGGGAGCACTACAGATTTCGTGAGGCCTCCAAGTTTGCCCGTGCACACTTGGCAGAAAGGGACCTACGGGCCTTTGTGCAACTTCCCTGAGGCTCAGTGCGCACTGGGCTAGGAGGGAACATACAGGAATATGTGTGGGCTCCACGGGGCTTCGTGCACACTAAATCGGAGGAGCCCTACAGGAATTAGTGCAGCCTCCACAGGCCTCCATTCGCATTGGGCCCCAATGGCTCTATGGGCTTTTGTGCGGCCTCCCCAGGCCTCCGTGCACAGATGGCCTCCCAGGCCCTCCGCGCTTTCATGCGGCCTCCCCAGGCCTGGGTGTGAAACTGGCCTCCAGGCCCTCCGGGCTTTTGTGCAGATTCCTCGGGCCTCCATGCGCACATGGATGCCCAGGGCCCTCCGGGCTTTTTTGCAGCCTCCTGGGGCCTCTGTGTGTGCCTGTACCTCGGGCCTCCCTTGCTTTTGTGCGGCCTCTCTGGGCTTCCATGCACGGCCTGCCCCTTGGGCCCTTCAGGCTTTCATGCCGCCTCCCCTGGCCTCCGTGCGCACTAGTCCCCCGGGCCCTCCAGGCTTTTGAGCGGCCTCCTTGAGCCTCCGTGTGCATCTGGTCGGCCAGGCCTTCCTGGCTTTTGTGCGGCCTGCCTGGGTGTCCGTGCGCAGCTGGAACCCCAGGCTGTGCGGATTTTCGTGCGGCCTCCCCCAGCCTCCATACGCAGATGGACCCTGGGCCCTCTGAGCTTTCGTGTGGCCTCCACCAGCCTCCATGTGTAGCTGGCCTCCCCGGCCCTGCGGACTTTCATGCAGTCTCCCCAGGCCTCCGTGCACAGATGGCCCGCCTGGCCCTGCCAAATTTAGTGTGGCCTCCCTGGGCCTCCGTGTCCGTGTGGCTTCCTAAGCCCTTCGGGATTTAGTGCGGCCTCCCCAGGTCTCTATGCACCGCTGGCCCCCCAGACCCTGCGGACTTTGTATGGCCTCCCCATGCCTCCGTGTGCAGCTAGACTCCCAGGCCCTACGGGTTTTCGTGCGGCCTCCCAGGACTTCTGTGCAGAGATGGCCCCCCGAGCCCTCCAGGATTTCCTGCAACCTCCCTGGGCCTGGATGTGCAGCTGGACTCCGGGCCCTCCGGGCCTTTGTGCAGACTCCCTGGGCCTCCATGCGTGCGTGGATGCCTGGAGCCTTCTGGGCTTTTGTGTGGCCTCCCCAGGCCTCACTGCGCAGCTGGCCCCTTGAGCCCTCCGGCCTTTCGTGTGGCCTCCCTGGACCTTTGTTTGCAGCTGGCACCCAGTCCCTGTGGACTTTTGTGTAACCTCCCCAGGCCTTCATGCATGCCTGACCCCACGGTCACTCTGGGCTTCGTGTGGCCTCCCTGGGCCTCTGTGCGCGCCTGGTTCCCTCTGCTCTCTGGGCTTTTCGTGTAGGCTCTGCGGACCTCCATGTGCAGCTGGCCCTTTGGGCTCTACAGGAATTTGTGTGGCCTCCCTGTGCCTCTGTGTGCAGCTGGCCTCCCAGGCCGTTCAGGCTTTCGTGCAGCCTCCCTGAGCTTCCATGCACACATGGCCCCCCTGGCCCTCTGGTCTTTCATGAGGCCTCCCTGGGCCTCTGTGTGCAGCTGGCCTCCCGGGCCCTCCGGCCTTTCGTGTGGCCTCCCCGAACCTCTGTTCGCAGCTGGCCCCCGGTCTCTGTGTACTTTTGTGCCTGCTCCCGGGGCCTTCATGCGTGCCTGATGCCCCAGGCACTCCAGGCTTTCGTGCAGCCTCCCTGGGCCTCTGTGCGTGCATGGATCCCCAGGCTATCTGGGGTTTCATGTGGCCTCCCCGGGCCTCCATACACAGATGGGCCCTCGGGCCTTGTGGACTTTCTTGGCAACCTTTCCGGGCCTCCATACACAGCTGTCCCCCCGGGCCCTTGGGTCTTTAGTGCGGCCTCCCAGGACCTCCATGTGCAGCTGTCCCCCCAGGCCCTCCGCGCTTTCATGCGGCTTCCCTGGGCCTGGGTGCGCAACTGGCCTCCAGCCCCTCCGAGCTTTCATGTGGACTCCTCAGGCCTCTGTGCACACATGGATGCCCAGGACCCTCTGGGCTTTCTTTTGTTCTCCCCGGCCTCAGTGTGCAGCTGGCCTCTCGGGCCCTGTGGCTTTCATGTGACCTCCTCTGGCCTCCGTGTGTCCGTGGATGCCCAGCGTCCTCCAGACTTTCGTGCAGCCTCTACAGCCTCCATGCATGCCTAGCTCCCTTGACCTCCCTTGCTTTCGTGTGGCCTCCCCAGGCCGCCATGCGCAGCTGGCCCCTTGGACTCTTAGGGGTTTCATGCGGTCTCCCTGGGCCTCCATGAGCAGATGGCCTCCCAGCCCGCCCTGGCATTTGTGCAGCCTCTCTGGGCTTCCGTGTGGGCGTGCCCCCTTTTAGGCTTTTGTACAGACCTTCTGGGCTTTTGTATGGTCTCCCTGGGCCTCTGTATGCACGTAGCCCCCCCCGGGCCCTTTGAGCTTTTGTGCGACCTCCGTGTGCAGCTGGCCTCCCGGACAATCTGAGCTTTCGGGCGGCCTCCTCTGGCCTCCGTGTGCAGCTGGCCCTCTGGGCCCTCCGCGCTTTCATGCGGCCTCCCCGGGACTCCATGCACAGCTGGTCCCCTGGGCCCTGTGGGCATTCGTGCGGCCTCTCCGGGCCTCTGTGCGCAGCTGGCTCCTTGGGATCTCTGGGGTTTCATGCGGCCTCCCCAAGTCCCTGTGCGCGCTTGGCTCCCTGGACCCTCTGCACTTCTGGGTGGCCTCCCAGGCCCTGGTGTGCAACTGGCCTCTGGGCCCCCTGGGCTTTCGTGTGGACTCCCCTGGCCCCTGTGCGTGCGTGGATGCTGGGACTCCTCCCGGCTTTCATGCGGCCTCTCCAGGTCTCCATGCCTGCCTGGCTCCCCTGGCTTCCCTTGCTTTCGTGTGGCCTCCCCAGGCCTCCATGCGCAGCTGGCCCCTTGGCTTCTTAGGGCTTTTGTGCAGTGTCCCTGGGCCTCCACGTGCAATTGGTGGATCGAGAACTGGCTGGATGGCAGAGCTCAGAGGGTGGTCATAAATGGGGCCGAGTCCAGTTGGAGGCCTGTGGCCAGTGGTGTCCCACAGGGGTCAGTCCTGGGCCCAGTGCTGTTTAATTTGTTCATCAACGACCTGGACGAGGGCACAGAGTGCACCCTGAGCATGTCTGCGGACGACACCAAACTGCCTGGGTGACCGACACTCCGGAGGGCTGTGCTGCCATCCAAAAAGCATCAGTTCTGGCTGGAGTCCTTGCTCTCAGCAGCACGAATGGTTCACAGGTTAAGAACACCAAAGCCAGGGCAAGGTGCCCAGGCGCTCGCTCACCGTGATGCTGTTTCCCTCTGCAAGCCTTCTGAAGAGGCAGGGCAGGGGCGCTGCACAGGGGGCCACGCTGCACAGCGCGCGAGGAAGGAGCACAGCGCACACCGCGTTTTCAGACAAATTGCCACCACATAGCTTCATCTTTACTAACAAAGCCAAGGAACAAAAACATCAGCATTTTCTCCCTCTTCTTCCCTCCCCCAAAAAAGTCTCCTTTTTTTTTTTTGTTTTGTGATAAATGGACTACTATCCATAGACAAGGCAAATGAGGGAGTATTAAGACATTTTTCCACATTTCAGCTTCATGTGTTTTCTGAAAACAACATTTTTAAAGATGTAAGCAAAATACATGTTTTCACTCCTTCACACAACATCCACTTCTTACTGGCCCACTGGGACATGATGGAGATGCCACAAGCATAGAGGAGGAGTCTCAAGGAAAGTCATGCCAAGTACACGAGGTGGATGCACTATCCCGAGCCCACCAACTTTCTGCATTTCCTTTCCAGTCTCGCTTCATTCTGACAGGCTTTTCTGGAGGAAAACAGCCAAGAAAGTTTTACTTCTCAGCGAGCCCCATCAGACAAAACTACCTCCCACAGCTGCCATTCAAGCTCAGCAGTTAAGAAAGTCTATTATCACTGAATGAAAGAAATCCCTGTCAACCTGTCCAGTTATGCATTCAGCACAGCGCATACTCAGGATGCACTGAAAAGGTCTCCCCGTGGCATAAGGGGGCCACACTTCCCTGTTAAAAAAGGAAAAAAAAAAAAATAAAAATCATCAAACAGCAGAGCACGCCTCATTCTACCTCCCCGGTTGTGCCTTCTTAGTTAGGATTTCCGTGGGACTTCACCCTAGGCCAGCTTCCTCCCTGGAACATTTACAGGCAGGATCAATTACACACAGGATGAAGAAAAATCCAGAGTTTGGACCTGGTGTGCTCGCTGCAGAGATGTACCAGAGATGGCATCTGCCGGTACCCGCTGCAAATTACACCCTGGAAGCAGCTCCCCTACCTTCCTCACTAGTCCCTCCGCTTCCTGCAGCGGCTTTGCATGCATCTCCCCTTCTTCCCAGAGCACTTAGGGCTCTTCCCTCATGCTTAGCTGTACAGGTGAAGCCAGGTCCAGAGCTTCTTCTCCTACCCTTTGATGGGAAACTTTTTCCTGGTCCTCCTGTCTTTAGTCCAACATCACTACAGGGGAGCATTTCGCTGTGCCTGTCCTGGCGCTGCCGTCACTGCCTAGCGAAACTCCATCAGGAGATCATTAACATCCACCTGGATTTGGCGACGCATCCTTTTGTAAAGTTCAAGGAAGCCACTTGCTGTTGTTCTGCAATTTATGCAGGAGTCAGGTGCTGCATTTCCAAGCTTGGTTGCAAACACTGGAGCTCAGCAGACAGCTCCCAGGTCATATATGTACCAGCACACGCCTGAAAGGTCAGACCACGTCTCTGACGTCCATCACATCCAATATAAGGAATGAATTAAAATAAGCACCTGGACTGACAGAGCACAGCGAGAGCTAGGAGAGGAGGGGCTAAACGAGCAAACACTACACACACTTACCTTTCTCAAATACTACGTGGAAAACAGAAACGTGTTCTAAATGTTCTCAAGATCCACTCCTCCCAAATCAAGAGCATGGAGGCAGAACAGAGTAACACCTTGCTAGCAGAGGGAAGAGCTAGTATTTCACACCACCACCAGACTACAACGAGAAACAGGGGACTGCAGCACAGTTTGGAGCAGGGAGAAAGGATTTTTCTCTCTTTTGCTTTGAATTTGAGATGACAAAAACTTTACTCACAATTTCTAGCAATAACAAACACATTGTTCCTTAGTTTTCGACAGTCTCTACAAGCAGCTGATGTTTACTGCTCCTGTCACACTATCTGGGCGAAGAGCAGTGGGGCTAGAGGGGGAACAGAACAAACCACCTCCCTGGATCAAGAGCGACAGTCATTCAGTTACCCGCCATGAGAAACAACTGCCCTTGCTATCTCCTTGTGAACATGTAACACAGCATGGATTTATTACAAATCCACGTAAACAGAGAGCAAAAGCACAATTTGCTGTTCCTGCTCTGCTCAACAACAGGTCCCTCCAAACCTCAAATGCCTGAAAACTGAGGGAACCTCACAGCACTTCTTCAAACAAGGTTGTTCTCCTTTGCCTCAGCTTTTAGAGGCTGTAGAGAAAAGTGCAGAAACATGAATGTAGGTAACTTTTTCTTCTTTTTAAAGTAACCAGTGAAGAAATCAAACCAGGCACAGTCTTACCCTGGACTGCCTGGCATAAAGTGGAGCTCTGTGGATAGCAAGCCTGCAGAAAGCAACACTGCTGTCGAGTCACATGTGAAGAGACAGGACCGAGAACACACGGAGAACAGCTTTTGCTCACCACAAAAGACATCGTCGTATCAACAGACAACAGCAATAAACATGCAGAGCATGTGAAAGACCCAAAGACAACAAATGCAACAGAAGAGAGAAAGTTCAAACTCGACTTCTTTTGTCGTACATGTGAAGGTGTCACTCTAACAGAACTTAAACGTGGCTTCTTCTCATCCATGCTCTAGTGATTTCATTGTCCTTTGGGGTAGAGGGGAGTGGGAAAAGTGGGTTTAATCCATCTGTCAAGATCGAGTTGCTTCAGTATCAGAGGCACAAAACAGTCTCATCACTTTTGGCATAGTTTCTTTCCAAAATGATTCCTTAGCTATCTTGTTCCACTTTGTTTTCCCTCCTCTGAGGTCCAAGTTCAAATGCTGGAAACTGGGAAGTCTCCGGTACTGAAATATCTGACAGGAAGTGAATAGCTCCAGCCATTCCTGAAACATAACAAGAAAGACATTTTTTTGTGCATCTCAGACATAAAAATAGCAGAATTGACAGTCAAGGAAGGCGCACCTGTTGGAGCATCTCCTTGCTGGAGCTTTCTGAACTGGCTTTCTGATTTGATGAATTGGTAAGCTCTCTCAAAGGGCTGAATTGGCCACTCGAAAGCCAAACTCATCTGTACTTTGACCAGGAAATGAAGTTTCACGTAAAAAGATTGAAGGCAAGAATAAAGTTCTCTCTACTATTGTATTTTCAGCTGTACAAACTCAGAGTCATTTCAGTTAAGAAAAAAAGAATCCTGTTTGGACTATCTAGCACAATTTCAGCAGCTCTTGCTTAAAGCCTGGCTTATTCAGGGTCTATCAAAGAGAATCAAAGAGATTCTACCATTAAAGAAACAAAAGCAAAACTTCTAGTACTTTTGTGACATACTGATTCATTTATTTGCTGTTCATAAAGACAGCATTAATAGCAACATCAGTTCATAAAACTCTCAGGGTGACATAAGAGGCACCCTACAGCAGGGCAGCATCCAGCTGCATCCAACTGCTGTGTACAACAGCTTCAAATTCAGTTTTATAATCAAGCTAATATTCTATTGCATGAGGCACCAACTCTCTCAAAATGCAGGTATCCAAGACAAACTCAGTGAGTATGGTAGGACCAATGTCATGTCCACTTTTTGCTTCCACAAATGCATGCAAGAATCCCCCAGAATAAGCAGAATTATGCTTCTCTCCTATAAATACTAACACAATAACTCTGTATTTAGAAGGAATGCATACATGTGTTGCTTTTTGGTGGTAACTCCTTGGCTTGGCTTATTTGTCTGCTGCAGTTTTGTGTGTTTGTGGTAGGTGGCACACAAAGTTCACTCTTCATAGAGTAGCAGACCACTTTAAATCCTGCTTGGGCTATAATTCCTTGCTATTGCAGTTTGAAAACGTAAGGATTTATGAGACCAGGATTAAAAATAAACTTCATCTAAAAAATTAAAAGCTCTAGGAGAGCATTTAGGAAAAGCTTTACACTTAGAGAAAATCCCTTAATAATTTAGCATGCATTTTTTGCTAGAGCAATCTTGGCTCATGTTAAAAGTAGTTTTTATTTGCTTGAGCAATGCAGCAGGGAAGGTTCAGTTGTGACAAGCCAGCACCCTGCCCACTGCTGCTCCTCTGCCCAGTCCTCCCCAGGCTTTTTGCCTGCATTAAGCTGAGAGGCAGTAGGACAGGCAGGACTGTAGCACTGACTACACTGGAAACTGCTCAACCACAATTCAGAAAGTGTGAGATGCTTCTCTTTTGGCAGGGGGGACAGAAAGCAGTGACAGTGTTTTCCCTCTTTCCTCTTTTAATGGTATTGGCACCCACTAAAGTTCTCCTGACTCCCCAGCATGCACCCTACCAGCAAAGTAGCCCTTCTTGTGCATTTAACACTGTACTATCACTTACCTTCAAAGAGGGAATAAGGCCGGTCAGGAATACGACATCCATGTGCACCATACTCCAAACACCATTCAGCAAACTGGGAAGTTGGTTTAAAAAAAAAAAGGGTTTTTTTTCATTTTTCTTGTTGTTGTTGTGTTTTAATTAAGGCAGCTAAAGGTAAACTTGAAGATCTGTACAGGAAAACTTTTTAACTTAAGAGTACATACAGCGTAAGCAGAGAAACAAGACTGCAATCACTGTCCCAGATAAATTTGTCTCACTTCAGTCATGGCAAGACCACAGTCAGACCTTAGGGGAACTGCAAATGTATTTCCACAGTAGGAACTTCATTGCCACCACAACACAAATATGTTGGCTGCACTTTTTTTTTTTTTTTTTAAATCACCTTGCCACACATCAGTGGAAAGTGATGTGAGAACACAGAGATACCTCAGTTTCAAGGGCAAAATAATATTGCTATTACTACAATATTAGCTCCTTCTCTATCTCAGTGCTTAACTTGCCATGTGCTCAGCACTTACCCTTGTTAACTACATTTTTGTTTTCTTCCACTTCCTTGCACCACTCCCCAGTATTAAATCTCCAGCTGCCATTATTTAGCTTTATTTATTTTCTCTCCCCAAGTCTTATGAAAAATTATTAGAAATATAGTTTGGCAATATGGTTTTCAATATTTTGCTGCAGAAGATGAAATGCCATTTGAAAACAAGTCAACAGGGTCCTTCTGCTTGATCAACATTGCTGCAATAGCTGCACCACCCAAACATCAGCTGCAAACCACATCTGGATCCATTTAAAAGCAACAATTCTCATTCTTCGTTATGGGGCCCCAGAGCATATAGGGGCCCACAAGTTCCTCTTACATTTCTCTGCTTGGAAGCAAATCCCTGCTTATTCAAAATGCTGAGCTACAGGTACAAGATTCATGCAAAACCACGAACTGAGAGGACTCTCCCCCTTTCCCTTGTCCTGCTCACTAGAGGGAGCTCCAGCTCTACCTGACACACAAATGCATTTCCAAAACGAGCAGGAGAAAGGCCGGTATCATTCTCCATTTCCTCCTGCTCCATCCTGTTTACCTGTTTATTGTGGGGTGGATTTCTTCCTTTGATTGCGGGGTGTGTGTGAGAATGGCTGGAGGAAACACAGCCCAAAAAAAGTCACCAACACAGACAGCGCCATCCACACTGTTACTGAGAAATGACAGAGTATTTGGGGCCCCTCACAAGGACACTTCTTACAACCAAGGTTAATCCTCAATGTAATCTGCTCTTGTATGTGAGGACAGATTATGTTTATGACATGTTTCTAAACTATAATTAATTCTTGCAACATCCCCATCTTATTGCAGCCTTTATTATTATTGCCAGCCTGGGAACTGTTACAGAAATTTAAAAAAATTGCCCAAGGCTACTGAGGGAAAGCACCATCATCACTTAAAAGTTCTGAGCTTCTCACAGATCCAGTAAGCCCTACTAATTTCTTTAATAAACGAGGGGAAAAAAGAAAAAAAGAGGTCTCATCTAGCAAGAAAGTGTTTACCACCATTTGTCACCCTGGTTGAGCTTGCTTGCAGTCTAGAAACAGCCTCTCAGACCTCCTAAGTTCTGTTTCAAAATAAATAAATGGATAGATAACATAGCACCTTCCCACAAAATGGGAAGGTGGATCAAACCACATACCAATGGTTTGATCAGGACACGCAGCAGAGAGGGGCTCGGAGGCTGCTACCCGGAGGCCAGGCTGCCCATGGAAACTCCCTGTTTTTCCAGGCAGGTTGCCCAGAAGTGGAGATGCTAAAATGCAGACTCCACTGCAAATGCACTTCCACTCATGGCTACAGTGGGCACCTCCTGCAAAGAGTCTCCAGCCAGGTTGCCACCTCTTACCATGATTTCAGTTATGTACTCGAGTCTCTGCCTCCTTTGGCTTTCAGATGGGGCTGGTGTGTTTTCTCTAGTTCTGTAAGGCAGAGCTGCAGTTCCAGATCTCCCTGTCCCATACTTGTTGTTAAAGTTCATTCTTAAACATTAGCTGGGAAACTGAAAGAATGCATGGACTGTGGAAATATTCAAGCTTGCCTAGTAATGGAAATCAAGAACTGCACTTTAACGTATGCAACAAGGAAACTCACTGCATGGACTGATCCATCTAAGCCAAGGTAGCTGAAAGTGCTCACTAGAGTGATTCCCTGTCACCTCCTGGGAAGCAGGGAATCCCTATGGACAAGGCTGTGACACCACAGGCTCTCATGGGCAAGAACCTCAATGCCAAGAGGAACTGCAAACACTGCAGAGAGCCACAAAGGACGATCAAAATGCAGCGTAAGAGGGAGAGGCTGACATGGGTGCTGAAAGCTGCAAGCACTACGTGGTGCCACTGCTCTCACGTCAGCAGGGACTGGCTGCACAGGTAGCACCCAGTCACACGCTCCCAAGTGCTGGTTATGCTCTACACGTGTACAGGTGGGTACCAACAGAAAAGCAGCAAGTTTTTAAAGCTCTGCTGACTAATGGGGCCAGAGTGGGAGTGGAGATGAGTGCAGCAGTTGTACTCATGGCCAGTGCTTGTCCAAAGGTGCCGTTGGAAACAACTTGAATTCACCATGGTGCTGTTTTTAAACAGCCCTCAGCTAATTGGATAGGTATGTGATACAAAACAGCTGAATACTGCAATCCATTTGCAATATGAAATCTACTTATCAGTACAGTTAAATTGAGGAAAATTCCCGAGAGATCTGGAACAGAGGCAGAGAAAACCTCCTCCATAGGTGTGGACTGTTTGCTCCCCACCAGCCAGAGCTGAGCAGCAGAACCTGAAGTTTCTGCTGGCAGAATTCACAGTGTCTCTCTGCAATTTGTATTAATGGAAAAAAAAAAAAAACCCACCAAAGTGAGCAATCTAATAACTGCAACTCAGAGCTCTGCAAGCCAAATCAGCCAGTAGTCTGCAAGCAAATAATTACAAAAGACTACAATAGTATTGCTTGAGGAGCTGAGGGCAGGAGCACATCTCTCAATGGAGTAATTAGAGCCACATGAATTCATCTGCTATTGTTCAAGTAGACTATTTTTCAAGCTCTACTTTATTCTTGTGATCATGTGCTCAAGTTCCTCCTCCTTTTAACGCTGCAAGCCATGTTTTTCCCCCAAATATTCTACAAACTAAAACACATAGTGTACATGGGCAGCCATGAAAGTACAACAGTCCTGGGGTGTGTTGAGGGCACACCACAGCATGCAGCAGCTCCAGAGCCAGCACAACAGCACCTATTGGATCGCCGTTTATTCTGCCCACACAAGCATGTGAGTGTGAAAGGAAGTGATGACTTGGTTGGGGTGCAGACCAGCTCACCTTGCAAGCTCGGTAGAGGTACTTTTTGTCCTGAGTTAGGTTGTAGAGAGATAAGAAGGAGTAGCCATTGCCAGCAGTACCGTGGCAGATCCCGTACCCTTTCCTCAGTAAGCCCCTCTGCCAGATGACGTCGCTACACTCCATAGCATCTTTCAAGTATTTTTCCTCCTTGAAGGTCTGAAGAATACAAATCAACAAACAAAAGAGTGCATATAAGTTAAGTACTAAAGAAAAGGAAAGGAAGATAGACCTAGGTGATGTTTTGCTGTTTGTTGTGGGGTTTATCATATAGGTGGATCCCTTACAGAAATGCCTTTCTTCTGCTGATTTTATTTTATTTTTTTTTTCTCCTCCCCTTTCTCTGATTTTTTTTGTTCTTTCTCCTGATTTTTTTTGTTTCTGAAATCAGGACCCAAAAGAAAAAGTCTCAGCTTCAGGATCTAAAGTTATACCCACTACAATCTATTTGAAGGGCGCATGCTCCTTCTCTTTATTTTTTTTTCCATCTCCATTCCCAAACCATGCTGTCATTTGATTTAAGTTACAGAAATCTAATTCTTGTCTCCAAGAAAATGTCATACAGAAGAGCAGCCACCAAATGTGGTCCAGAAGGGCTTTGCTCCTGGTGTTTCTGGCCAGTGCTAGCAAGTTGCTCACTGCAGCCTTCAATTCCATGTTGGCAATGCCTTGCTGCATAGCACAGCACCCTTTCCTCTGCCAAAAGGACACTCTATTACTTGGTTAGTGTTTCTACTGTAGATACTTAGAGGTCCTAGTCAGTTTGAGCTAACATCCCATCTTGTAAAATGTACTGCAACTGAAAATACATCCTAAAAGCAAGAAGAGCCCATCAACAGAATAGAAATAAAAACAGCAGTTCGCCGAACAGCACCAAATACTTCTACCTTTATAAAATTACTTTCTGATCTCCTTTGCCTGAGTCACTCTACAGACCAATAAGACAAAAAAGAACAGCAGCTGATGCACTGCTGCAGACGTAGCCCTTTGAAGCATCCTCTGCAGTGATGCTCTTCAGTGAAATAATACAAGCAACTAACATGCATGATCTTAAATCCACCAGTCCTGTGTAAGGAAAGTCCCTCTCTGAATAGGGTTTGTCTTTTTAACTCCAGCTCCTCAGACATAACACTTCAGATGAAGGTCTAGCAACTACATTTGATTTCCAGGACAAACACTGCTTTCTGCTGTCCCAAGTCCCTCTACTGGGAATACACCCAGCAAAACATATTCCACTTTTTTTTTCTTATCACTTCTTCACAAAGCAGATTAAAGAGTATAATAAAAGTAGCACATGCCTCATCATCTTAAATACAGAAAGAGGACAGAACGGAGGCTGCCAGACAGAACTTGGTCCTTTCCCTCTTATCTCTTGCAAAGCATTTTGTGTTGGAGAGAGCATCACACTGGCAAGCAAGATCAAACAAAAGGCTGCAGTGCTAAGTCACCTTCCAAAGAGAAGGCAACTGTTACTGCTGCTGCATTCAGCAGCTCTGTAAGATGTTTACAGCTCATATTTCAGGTAGCTGCAAGAATAATTATTTCACCATCCAAGTCTGCTTTTCATCAGCCCACCCAGAGGCTGACCAGGGAATGTGCCAAGGAGGGCTGTCAAAAGCAAGAATCAGTTTACATAAATATAATTAAATGGCATATTTTCAAGTATCATGCAAATCAGAAATGCACAACATAAGAGAGGGAGCACACCTAGTTCAGGATATAGGCTCATCCTAGTTCCTTTTGATCCTAGTTCAGGATCAAAAAGAAGGCTAGTGCTACCTCAGGGATTATATTTATTCTCTAGCCAAGGCCTGGAATCTTTGTTCTGATATTGGTATTAAATCTCAAGTACTGGATCTTATTAATGGAGTAATTTATGGACAAGATTATTTAGCAAGAATCTCCAGGATTCTGGTGCCAGAGTGTTTAAGTACATACTGCTTTTCCAAGAAAATAGGACATCTAGCAACTGCTAACACTGTGAGAAATAATTTTACCCACTGATTTACAAACATATATACACAAGCATTTTGAGATTTCCAGATGGCTTCCCTAAAGTTCTGGTTTGAAGATTTAGCAGGCTCACAAATCTAACAGGCTTCTCCATAGGTCTCTGCATAAGAACAGAGGTCTACACATACACAACCATTCACCTTGTAAGCTTGCATGAGCATGTGGATGACTCCGGGGGCACCGTGGCACCAGTGAACCAGTCTGTCCGTTTCATTGCTCAGCGATGACGGGTAGTTCCCTGACCGGAATTTTTTATGTCGCACGTAGTCAATGCTCGGCTTCACCAGCTCCGTCAGGGTCTCCTGATCCACGTTTGCAATTGGCTAAAGATAACATTAAAAAAAAAAAAAGAAATAGAAGCAGGTCGTCCATCAATCGTGATCTACTTTAAAGCACCCCACATACATGTCCCTGACCCAAAATCTTTGAATAACTTTACACAAGATGGGATTACTGTCTGTTCGCAATACCCATGTGAAAATGTTGTCGCAGCTCCTGGAGAAATAAAGAAATTGGGGCACTAAGTTGTTAGTTGGTTTCCTTTATGTGACACAGAAAGACTGTGGAAGAACTGAGAAAAGAACACAGCTTCCAAGACCCCCAGGCCTCTATTTACACCTTACAATAGAGAGAGCACTTAGAGGAGGAAGGTGGTTTTATAGCTTAGTTGCTTATAGTAGACACTTAAAAGACACTGGGTTACACATTTTGTTTTAAAAATAACTAGCACAGACAAACCTGTCATATTTCCCAATAAATGCGGGAGAATAGAGAGGCATATCTAGTAAAAGGTTTACACAGGATAAAGGTTTCCATCATAAACACAACTCCCTGAAGCTATGGACTGTAAAACAGTAATAAATGAATATAAATGTTCAACTGTGAACAGAGCAGACAGATCATAGACAATCAGGGCTCAATTTTGTAAAAACATTTATGTTCTGAAATTGCCATTTCATATTTTCAGAAGCAACAGTTACCTCTCAAGGTACTAAGAACTGTTGTGAACCTCTGTTAGAGTGCTCTTCTGAATTCTCTTCATTACTTTTGCCTACTTAACATTCTTGCCAAAAAACACATCCACTGACCTACAAACTCCTGTAGGTAAAAGTTTCAACTCGAATATTTACTGGGATCTGCTACTGGTCTATTGGGGTCATCTTCTGAAGTTGTTCTTAGTTGGTACTCATTCCTCTATCAACCCATTTTACAGTAATTTCGTAACAGAATTATTTATTTTTATCCCAGCTGACATGATTTTTTCAATTCCTGCAGGCTGTGGGAACAACTGCAGAAACTGGAGCCTAGTGTAACTGACAATGGTGCTGAGCTTCTTAATGAGTTATCTCTGTGGCAGACTCAGCTTCACAGAATCTTACTGTTTTCCACCAACTGCAGTATATTTGCATTCAATAGGTGAGCACTCTGCTACAGTTCACACTCCTACAGCCAAATAAAGAACAACTTTAAATAGCTGTGTTTTTAGTAACCCAAAATAACCATAAGCCTTTTCCTCATCTCAGCCAAGGGAGGTTTCTGATCTCCTACTTTCCAGTATCCTGGCACTGGTAAGCACAAAGCCCACCTATATACTTCCATGAGTGGAACAGGAATCTTCATTCCTCAGAAAAGAGATGACTTTTTCATGAGAAACATCCCAGAGCTGATCACCTCTCTCAGCCACCAGCCTGTGGGACACAGCAGCCTCTCAGAAGAACCCCTACTTGGGGGTTCTGATGCTTCACTGGACCCTCTGGCAGAAGGCAAGGCAGACAGGCAGCAGCAACAAATGTCACTCAGCCTTGAGCTGTGCCAGGCAAGCACAGCTTAGCAGACAGATGAATTGGTGCCCATCCTTTGGAGCTAGACACAAGGCAGTATCCTCACAAAAGAGCTATACAGAAACACTGGTCAGTGAGTGGCCTTCACATCCCTGGTGCTATATGGAATGTCCATCACAAAAAAGTCCCAACCCATCCGTCTCCTGACATTTTTGCTGAAAAACAGAAAATTCTCATACAGGGGAGGAGAGATGGGAAAAAGGATGGACTCTGACATGCCACTTTCCTCTGCAGTAGATGACTCAACTCAGCATGACTCACAGTATTTAATGTACGGTGAAAAGACAGTAATCTAATGCTGCATAAACAATGACTGTGGTAATTCTTAAAAGCTGCACTTATTTTTAAAGAAAAAGATTGTTTTCATTTTAATGTATATAGACAGAGTAGCTTCTGCTTAAAGCAAAACCACTGCATAATTATTTCTGTTATCAATCTTGAAGAGAAAATAAAGGATGGAGCCTTTAAAGGGGCTTCTTTGGAGGGCCAGCTATTTCTTAGAAACTCAAGGAAAGCCAGTGAATGGAAAATGGAGCAGTTGGAAGTAGTTGGAAGGGAGGAGAGCACTTAGCTGAGCAAAGTGGGAACTGCAGATAAGAACACATAAATCAGAACAGTCTCAGACCTAGATTCACAGACCTAGATCCCAGGGAGCAGAATAGGAGCCCAGGGAGCCTGAGCTACTGCTGGAAGTGCTCTGAGCTAAGCTGAAGCAGATGGGGAGCAAACACAGAGTCCTTTACAAGTAAGGAATGGCTGAGCAGTGGCAATACTTAATATCACCTCAGTCACCTCTGTAGTGAGTAGTTGTCCACAGCTGTAGGCTGTGAAGATATACACTCTTTCCATGTGCCTGAACGATGGTCATTCTGCGTGAGCTGGTATGAAAATTAACATTTACAGAGATGCACCAATTGTCAGCATATTTCAAAATCAGAGGAAGGTACAATATGAATTTTCAAGGCTCTATTTCCAGGGGGAAAAGAAAGAAAGAAAAAAAAAAAAGGCCTGTTTAACAAACATAATATTTGAGAATCCTTTGTGGGAGGGAGGTCAGAAAAAATAGATTTAAGTGTGGAAAAGAGGAGGTGTACAGAAGACAAATTTCATTCAAGACAAGAGAAAGAGCAGAGCAGGAGTCACACTCCATGTGTGCTCTAATCATGTAAACAGAAAGCCCTGCTAAAACACCTGAATAACCTGCAAAGAATCACGTCCCTTAGCTGAAGGACAGCTGTATGAGCCTTGCTGCTGAGCGAGGAGGCTTCATTCACCCTCAGGCCACGCAACGTGAGCCACAGCTTTACTCTGCTACTAGAGCTAGCATCTCTGTGCAGTTGTGTGTCCAGCTCCAAACTGTGGGAGCCTCAGCTAGCACATCATTACACTGAACACGTCCAACAGCTGAAGAGAAGGTGTGACACTGATGCTTCACCCCAGCCCACAGAAGTGTCTTACCTGCATGAGCATGTAATAGATGCCAGCCACGCCGTGGGCTGCCCCAACGTACTGCTTCCTGTGCCACTGGTACAAGAGAGGGCAGCGGTCTGTTTTACGCTCCTCTTTGGAAAAGTTCTTCCCGGACTCAATGATGGCATCTATTACCTAAGAAAGAGAGCACACTCCTCCTTTCAATCTCACTCACTTGTATTTGGGGGTTTTGCAGTATCGTGACCAAAACTACACTAAAAAGTAAGCTACTTTCTAAGATATCAATATGATATCCAAGTCATTTGAATATCATTTGACACCAATGAAGTCGCTTGAGACTTCTGTGTTCAGATGGAATTGGACTTTTCCTAAAAACTTAAAAATCACTTAGATTTGCGAGAATAAATGTTGAAATGTAAATATTTCCAATCACTTTTTTTCCAGGCCTGCCCCCTCTAGTTTTAGTACCTACATATCTTCCCCACAATGTATTCCCTTTCTTTCCATTTGAACACTTTTGCAGTTCTTCAATAGTGTTTGACATAACAATTCCACATCTTTCTCTTCTCTGGGCTTCCTCTCCTAATCCCTTATTTCATGAGAAGGAATGATTCCAGGTCAATCTCACTAATGCTATGGCACGAGAGAGATAAGAGCATCCTTACCTCTTTGATAGCAGACTGAGGGACAGTGTCAGGACCAATTTCAGTATTCAGATAGAGCAAGGCATAGAGGTAACCCGCTCTGCCATAAAGCAGCTCATCTGGCAGTTCAGCATCAGTGCTTATCACTGTCCTCTGGAGCTGCAGCAGCCTGCATGAGACAAGGGAGGGAGACAGAAAGAGTAAAGAGGACTTTCCTTTGTGGCCAGATTGGACTGTGCATTGCACGTGCCACCAATCTCACCATAAATAGAAAGTGTTCTGAATTAAAAGCAAACCTTAGCATGATTCTTGCCTCAGCAAGCTTCTGTTGGAATAGATCTTCTAATTTTTAACTTATACCCAAGAGGCCAATCGCTGGGTACATCAAACTCCATTTCATGTTTCCCACAAATTCCCAGCACCTCCACAAAGAGGGATGAGCACAGCAATTCCCACTGCCCTTCCCCAAAGCCCTGCAACCAGCCTCAGCCCAGCTGGCCTGCCCAGGCACACGCAGCAGCTCTCAGGCCTCCCCAGACAGAGGCAATTCTGACCTAGAGTTAACACTGCACCATGGACAAAGGCAGAGAATTTTCCTGCCAATCCTCTCCTTGTCTCTTCCCATCTCTTCTGAGGTAATATCCAATTAGATGAAACCATGGAAATGATCATGGTTTAAATTGGGGGGAGGAGGAAGATGATCTGGATTAAGACCAAATTCAATTTCCAAATCTCCCCAAACAGCCATTACTTGGCAGAAATGTTACCATTAACTGGTGCTGGAACAAACACGCCGACTCAAACGGCTCGTTTGCCCAGTCACTGCTTAGCATCTGAGAACAGTCTCTCACAAAAGAGCAAGCTGTGTGTTATTAATCCTTCCTTGGAATTCCTCTGTGGACTTGGAATTATTTTCTTTTAAAAAAGCTATCATTAACTTCTAATACTCAGAATTTTTATTCCGATCACACAAAACTGGACAAGGCACAAAACTAAAAGTGTCATTACAGATTGCATTTTGACATCTGCAATATCCCACTCAGTCGGTATCATGAACACATTTGTAAACAGAAACAGAACAGCAGCAGCAACAACAGAAAAACCATAATTTACGGTCCTAGAAATGACTTTCTAGGAGGCTAGGAAGCAGAGGCTAGTCTGTAAGATTTATTGCTCCTAATCTCATTTTGCTACACTCCCGCTTCATGCCTTCAAGCAACACTGCCTTCCCAACTGCATTCAAAATGGCATGCTCAAAAAAACCCAACATACCATACCAGCCTTTTCAAAATGGAAATATTCAGAGATGGCAATCGAGATTGATCTCAGTAAGATTCTGGATTAGAAAGAGACTGATTACATTGCCAAATATAGACCAGAATGGAGATGCTGATATGAGGCTAATGCACAAGTTCCAGCAATGCAAGGTATGTTGCTGGCTGCTCAAAGTGGGCTACTGGTGCTGCACAGGGCTCCTGAGCATCCAGCCTCGACTGGACAGCTCTGTATCAGCAAAAGGACAGTCACTTCTCCAAGGAGGCTCAAAATCTAAATTGAATTGTTTTTAGATGACTCTTACATATAGAATACTTAGAATGGGAGTAAGATTTTTTTTCAGGTTAGCCTTCACATTCTGTCATCTAATTAGCGCCCTCAACTTTTGACAGCCAGCAAGCATCTCCTGTTTTACTAAAGCTTTGTGAAAATGAAACACTGTGGCACGTTGGAGTGTTTCAAGATCCCTGCCACACATGTTACTGACTGCAGTGCACCCCACAACGGAGACTGAGCCTTCCCAGTTAGCATCACACACACGTTACACACTGCGAATGACAAACGTGCTGCTTTACAGGAAGGGCACGGCTTCCCCTTCCAGCCTGTGAGCCACTTACCTGGCGACACATTCTTTAGATTCATTGTCAATTTTCAGCTTGTGATAAACCACTGCCCCCACTGCCAAGGGACCAGCATCGCCACAGAGAAAAGTGACTCTTCTGCCATTCAGGTTGCGAAGGATTCTCTTGACGTAATCAAGAGCTCGCTGCAAGTGGCTCTGGTTTCTCGTGACACGGTACAGCTGCAGATATAAAAGGGCAATGCCTGGAACAATCACATAAAAAGAGAAAGATTCATTTACTTTTCCTTCTGAATATATCATGTTTTCATCTTTATAGGCTGTGAAGCAGCAACTCAAATGTGAGCAAGTATTTGGTAAATCTAAAGACATCAATTAAAGGCTCCAATTGCATATTTATGCAATATGACAGCACCAGGTCTTCTATCTTGATCTCATTTAAATTTGTATTATGACAAATATATGACATTATCAGACAAGCCCAGTTTAGACTCACAACATGGAGAGAATGAGGAAATTTCATGACACAGGCACTGAAGTCCTATGCAGAAATCACTGAAGACTCAAAAACTTCAGACTAACCATCCTGTGGACGGCCATGTACAACTATACAGAACTCATTCATTACATTCAAAGATTTTTTTTTTCTTCTCTGCTTAAATTTTAAGAGGCTCTTTTGATGCGTTTTTGGATTCAGCTTGCCAAATTCTTTTTAATCCTAAAATGCATTTCTTAAGAAGATTATGAATTTCTACACGTTAAGCTAGTTTGTAAAAGCCAGCAAGCAAGCAAGAGCTCTTGGAGAACGTCGGAAGGTTAAATCAAGCTTCATTCCATTAAATTTATTACATAGCTTTCACTTAAAGCAAGAAACAAAATCTAGGAATTGCAGTAACATCGATTTCCAAAGTTTGTTTCCAAACAAACCCTGGTGCTGACACATCATGTTTTCTGCACCAGCCATTAACAGGCTTTTCCAAATGCTGCCAAAAGGAGAGTTGCAGAGCTGGGCTGGGTCAGTTCAATAGCACAGGAACTTGTGAGCTACTGCCCTGGTCCACAGACAACCAAAGCAACAGGAAAATAAGCCTAGCTGGGATTTCCGAACTCTTTTGTAAATTCCAATGAAGTTGTAAATATTCAGGTTTCATCAAGGGGTGGCTGGAAAGCAGCCATGACACCCAGTTTTCCCTGCGTTTCCTTCTGCAACACTTTTCAGGTGGCTCCTCCAAGGCATCTGGCGTGTCTAAGCACGTGTAAGCAGGACTGAACGTAAAAAGAGTTTCATCTTTGTTATACACCAAGTCCATGCTCCAACTAGCATGGACTTTTTCCAACTAGCAAGGGTTGTGTTACTTTTAGCATATGACTCATTTTTAGCATGTTCTGATTTATCAGCCATAACTTCAGTTGTCAGTCACCAAGAAAACTGTTCCCAGGGAGCTGTTCTGTAACGTCATCAGTGTGAAAGCGCCCATTGCTTGAGATCCTCCGCATCCACTTAGCAACCACTCTTTGCAGACCTTCAAATGCCTCTATCATTTAAATCTGAGTTGTGTAAAACTTCCCTACCCATCCACCCACGGCACCATCTGTGTCAACACATCAAGAAAGGAAAGAAATTTTACATTTCCAGAGCCAGAGTTATGCCCAAGCATGGGCAAGGCCTGGAGATTTTTTCCTAGCTGCTCCCCAACACAAAGACAAAAAAGAGGGAAGCCAAAGAAGGAGTAGCCATAGAGAACACTCTCCTAGTGTTCCAAACACAGAAACCATTTATCTTCCCAAAACTACATCCTGTGTGTACTGAAGTCAATGAAAATCAGTACAGACACTAGTGATCAAGCATTCAGAGTGAAAAGAAACCAACTCCTACAAATGACTTATCAGAGCATTTATGCAGATCCTGGCAGAATATTAAAAGCTCCTCATGCAAACCAACCCCAATGGTCACCAAAACACCATTTAGCAAACACACATAATGCAAATTTCAGCTTTCTCACCAGTCCAGCCAGTATAGGCAGAGCAGTCATGTGGGTCTGCTGTCTTTAGTCCCTCCTCCATTTGCTGCAAAAGGTCCTTGATTTTTGTCTGGATCCGTTTTGTGAACTGAGAGCTGACCTGAAAACACAACAGAGGACAGAGTCAGAGAAGGGATAAATCCAAGAACACAAGCCCACTCTTCCACTCTTTTGTTTGAAAACAAACAAACAAAACCCAAAATACATCAGGGAATGGACACTACATCCAGCAAACTGGCAATGCCAAGGTGGCACATCATAAGTATGCCTGGTTTAATGCAATCTGGTTCCATACTGGACCAAGTTATTAATATATACATGACCTGAAGTCATACGAAGTCCCGACACAGAGACAGGATGTAGTTATGTACTGGTTTGCACATTTGAGGCTCTTAATGCAGTAGGCCAATAAAAGAATAAAGCCTGATGTGCTCCTGCTGCTCCTCCATGGGCCAATACCCTGCTCAGGGGCATCATTGTGCTGTGTGCAAGTGCAGCTCGCTGAACCTACACACCCTGTGTAATGCTGCTTGGCTCAAGTCTCCAACACCTGTAGAACATCACTCCTCTCTCTCACTCCCTGCTGCTTCCTCTCCCCCAAATCCTATTAGTACAATCATGCTCGAGTGAGAGAGGAGGCTGTGAAATGCATTCAGTGAGTGCTGTGTGCCAACCAGCCAAACCAATGAGCTACATGCAAAGATGGTGAATAACAGCAGCTTGGCAGCTTCCGCTAACGCACTTGCCCTTCAGCACCAAGTTGAACCAATTTTTTTTTGACTAGCATTTCTCTCTCATTAGGAGTAGTATTTACCAAAACACCTTACTGATTATTCCCTCAAGACTGTGGAAATAGTCAATTAACTAAAATTTATTGTCATAGTAACTTCCATAGCAAAGGTCATACATGAAGCCATTCACAGAACCAGTTTTACATTTTCAACAGGAACTTCAGATACAACACTCAAAAATGTTCTCTGAAGAGTACCAATTACTAGTCAGCCCTGCTCATGAACATACATATGTATCAGTTTCTAATAGATAAGTAAAGCCTGAGGTTAGCTTGTATAGTAAGGCACTCACCATGGAGCTGTAGAAGAGCAATTTCTCCTTTCCATTCCTAGGCTATTGAAAGCTTCATCAATACCAGATAAATGCATCACTATAACAAAGCAGAGACTCAAACTTTATGCCACCCAAGTACTTCCTGCATGTGCTTTTTCCATTGTTACAGAAATACCCAAGTATATGGCATTTGTCATCCATGCTTTAGTTATCTAAGAAGACTTAAAAGCGAAATGTTGCAGGAACTTGACACCCAGCAGAGTTTTCTCACTTTCCAAACACAAGGGTCACAATGTGATGGCCACCATCCAGAGAAGTGGCATTATGCAATCTGGCTGCTTGTCAGCTTACCCTCGGAAAAAGCTACACATTTTTGAACAGTGTTTGATCTCTTTATTCTACTATCTGCTTCTCCAATCTGCTCTCAAATGACTGCTGGAACAAAGCAGACTGGTGAAGGCAGAGTTTGATATTAAGAACATCTATATTTATGGTTCTCCATCAGGAAAGGAGAAATTAGCTCATCAGAAAGGCAAGTTCCTGCTTGATTAAAACACATCCCAAAACGGAGAGGGTTTCAGCTAAAAGACAAGACCTGAATGCCACTGTACAACTGATGCTCAAAATACACCACATGTTGTACTCCTCTTCAGAGTGTCATTTCAAATAATAATTGGTGAATTCAAACATCCACTCTACAGGTCTCAAAAAGGTAACAGGAATTATACAAGTTCTCTGAGACACTCAGATGATTCCAGGGTCAAAAGCTTAAAACCATTTTATAGTTCAAGAGGAGAGTGAAGTCACATCATTATCTCATGTCACTCACCTACCACTAATCTCTCCTAGGAATGTGCTATAACACCAGCTCACCTTGGCCTTCACAGCAAGTAGTAGCAAGCAAACACCGTAAGCATCTCACATCTACTCTTTGACCTTAGCACAGTATCATTTAAACACAAAATCATAGCGCATATCCAGTCTTTTTAAAAAAGTTTAGTCGAGTCTTAACGCCAAGGCAAACCTCTCCTGAGGGCAGGGCTCCCTTCCTCCAAATGCCAGTTAAGCCGAGGCCGAGGCATACGGCAATACAGCAGGAGGAAATCAGCCCGGCTGCTCCTGGGCTCTGTTGCCAGACCAAAGGAGCAAGCAAAGGCTTCACACCAGCAGACTATTTGCTTCCTGCACACGGCAGGCCCACCAGTCAGCTCCTTGTTCTGACACCACACCTGCTGCTATCAAAGCAGGATACGTTTGAGCAAATACACATCAAGTTATTTAGAGGATGGAGAGAAGGACTAGGATGTCCAGACACCCATGTTCTGCCTTTGAACCTCAGTCCCATAGAAACAGCATACTACTTCCCCTCCGCTGCTTCCTTTCTTTGGGTTGTTCTGAAGCTTTAACAACACGGTGGTGTCACCGTTATTTTGGCAAGATTCCGCTATAAGCTGATAACAAATATTTACATGCACCAGGAACTAATTAAATGAAGGAATGAATGTTGAAAGGTGGGTTTATAAAATGCATAAGCCTCCTTCAAGGAATCTTACAGTACCATTACAGCTGAGCATAAAGCACCCTAATTTGTGTCAAGTGCAGATTGATTTTCATGAGAAGCATATTCATTTCATGACGATGATTCCAGCTGGCATCCAGCCTTCTATGCAGGTGATTCTTGTTATTGCCAGCCCTGTCAGGAAACAGCAAAAGCCAAGAGGCCTGAATGTCTGTTCTCTGGTATCACACTTACTCCTGGTTCACAACAAACTGGGTCATAAAAGGGGATGGAGGATATCTTTTTAGAAGCAGGAATGGCTCTCATACAATCATACTCCTGTGCTGCTGGGGAAAAAACAAAACAAAACAAAACAACAAACAGTGCCATCACACTCACCACCCAGTTTTAGGTCAGCAAAGCACAAAACCAGAAACTAAATCCAGAGACAGCCAATGCTTCAAGAAACTCCAGCCAGCAAAACCTCCCATCATGTCATTGATCACTACAAGGCTCATTATCAACATAAAAGAGCAGTGCAGAAAAATATGACTGTGTTGTGTTTGCAAATTACATGTTTTGAGACTTATTCAAATTGCAACATTTTTATTTTTTCAATTGCAGTGAGCTAGCATGCACGCTGGATAAACCTCTGTCATCCTCCAAGGCCTTTTAAAGGCAGTGACATTATAAAGAATATGAGCCTATATCATACCATTTATCTTTGGCACCAATGACAAGATGCCCAGATTAGGTATTGCTAAAAAGGACAACATTTTCCCTATCAGCTTTCTCTCACTTGCAGACCTCCTAAAAGGACAATTTTTTTTAAAGAAAAAGAAACTCAACACTAAACAAATCTCCTGAAAGAAATGCAAATTTCACTTTCAGTTGATGTTACTATAAACTATCAGTATTAACTGAACTGCTTCTCCATTACAATCCTACCCAGCTTTACAGTTCTGATTTTACAACAAACCAGCACCAGAGCAAGCTAGGCCACAAGTAATTATTATTAAGATATATTATATTGCGATTTTAGTTAGAGAAAAATTTGAGAGACTCAGAGATTTTAAGTTGTCATGCACATTGAGTCCAGGTATCACACCAATTACCTAAGTCTAAAAAAGCAACTGAAACACTTCATGGCCTTTCTGTTTCTGTGGTGCTTAGAAGTAATCATTTGTTTGTCACCAATAATAAGCTATTTCCTTTGTTTATTCCAGACATACTTATAAAACAATATGTTTTTCAAAAATACTCATGATTTATTTGCATTCAAACACTTCTCTGGTAAGTAGCTTGCACAGACTCATGGCAGGAGAATGGACACCTTCGTTCAAATTCTTTAACAGCTGCCAAATTATCAGTCCTTTTTATTATCAGCTCCAAAAACAACAGCTGTTTTGCAATTAACACTATGTTACCATTATGCTTTTCTATTTTATCTCCTTAGCTCTTCTAGGAATGATGCTATGTGCAAAGGTAAACTGAATGAGGAAGTAATTGATTATGCAGAAGCAGCAAGGAGATGATCGACATCACACTACCTATTAAACAAGGAAAACACATTTTTATTTCATCTTAACTCCAATCAGGTTAAGAAGAAGAGAGATTTTCAGAGAGAAGTGACTTTAATGTTGGTGATGTGCAGAATATGTAAGAGGTTTGCTTTCTGTTTTCCTGATGGTTTTCTTCCATGGTTTTGTGACATGTTCTCTGTGTTTCAGAAAGAAGAAAATAAAGCTTCAGTTAGCACTTCACTAAGGAAAAAAAAAGCCAATTTAAATAGAAGATTAGAAAAGGAAAACAACAGATATTGGTAAGGGAAAACAGAGGGTAAAAAAACTCCACAGCTCTACCGAAACATGAAATCCTATCCTTGCTGAAATCAATGGGAAGTTTGCCACTGACTCTAGGGGAGCCAAGGTTTCACACGCTAGGCTCTGGAGCATAGATTTATTGAAGCAGGATGAAATCCCTCCCCACACAGCAAGAGCAGATGGGAAGGAACAGCAACAGGATTCCAAACGCAGAATCCAACAAGAGCGAATAAGCGAGCGACCTTTTTATACAGCAAAACAAGCAATACTTGCTCCTTCCCAAATCAAAAGGCTGTTACAACGCTGAAAGCGTTTTTTCTCCAACCCCCCCCCTTTTTTTTTAAGAATACCAGATATTAAGAATTATTACCATTAAGCCACTTAACCAGCTGATGACGAGCATCTGCTTCTACTTGAGCAGACCCTTCCAGAAATCTATGCCAGTTCAGTAAAATCACATATACTAATGATTTGGAATCATGAGGAAAAGGATTTAAGCACCATATTACCCTATCTTAGATGAGATGAGTGTGCAAAAATATAGCTAGAAAAAACAGCTAAGAAAGGACAGCTGCAAGTACCTGAACTTGTTGCAGAAAGAAGTGTTTAAGGCATGCTGGCAATAGGGATGGCTTCTAATACCTTGAGCTTTACAAGAAGCTATTTGTCTTGTTGATAATTTTGCAAAAAGAAAGAAAACAGATGATTTACAGGCGCAACAGAACATTATTCCGTGTTTTTTTAAAACGGAGACTGACAAAGCAAGAGGGCATCAGGAAAAGCACTCATCCTCCAGGAAGCCTAACACTTAAGTGCTATTTCTTGGAAAAAAATTGAAGTCCGGTGTTACTAAAATTCAAATTCATTCACTCCATAAAGGCACTCACCTTAGTGGGGACATATTAAAGGACCTTTAAATTTTAAAGAGGAAAAAAAAAAGAAAAAAACCTCTCCCCAAAAAAGTGGGAATACCCAGAAATGACACTACCCTATCCCACAACACATCAGCATGCAAAGCGGGAAAAAACATCTAAAAACATTTTTGTGGAATGATGCACACTAACAAGATCAAGAGAACCTTAACATTATCAAGAGAACTCCAAGAAACGGAGCACCATGAAATCACCCAAAGCTATTCCCATTAAGTATTCCTTATCCCAATAAAGAAGTGGCCTTTGTCCTTTAAGCATTAAGAGCATTCAAACAGGTTCCCTCCAAGGACTTTTCTGCAAAACCTAATGAAGTACACTATGTACATTTGTAAGAACGTACAGACTTTTACTTATACCCTTAAACATGAAGTCACAAAGGACAAGTCTTTCTTAATAGGCTTCATAAGAAGTCACTAACTGGGCTTGTTGATGATTATCATGAAGTCTGAATCCAGTTTAGCACTGTCAAAGAGCACGGTGAGTTCACAAATAATCCAAGCAATCTTAAATTGAGGATTGAGATATGCTGATGTGCCAGCATGCGGTCTGGGCAACTATGCAGTTCCGGCATGGAAACACCATCCATGTAGGCACAGATCATCAGGTGACACTGCTGCTCTGTGGTTCGCAAGTCGCATCAGGGCTGCAAGCTCAAATGTGGCTTTCAAATCACACCTGGCTACGCGACACGTCCAGTCACACAGCTACAGGGAGTCACAGGACGTAGGGTAATCCAAGACTGACACTAACAGCCCACAAACCCATCTCCTCTCCCTGGAGAGCCTTCCCCATCATTTCCATTCCCAAGGATATACCTATTGTGTGGCTTTGTTCCATGCTAAGGTTTCAATAAATGGCTTCTGAATCGGGAAAACTGGCTGCCTCTGCTTTTACGGGAGAGCAAAACACAACACTGCTCAGAAAGATGACTCTAAGTCCCCAACCTACATGGGGCAATGCCCTAAAAATGCCATGCTTAAGAAGAGGTGACTTTATAACTACAGTCTCCTATAATGCTAGGGAAAACATCTAAAGAACATTTGCTTTGAAATATTATTATTCTCTCCAATAAACACCTTAAAAAAACCCTTTATTTCATTTTTTTTCATTAACTGGGGAATATGCTTTATTTCCTCCTGAATTTATAGCCATCTATTAATCCCTCTGAATCTTCAACATTTTTAAAAGCACTTCAAGATAAAACTAATAACCACAACAAAAGGAAAAGGGCTGCAGAACATATACTTATTTAATTGAAAGATTCAATCATGTTTAAACAAAGATATATTTTAAATCATACTTAGGCTTCTTATCTACCTAGAATTTTTACTAACTGATGAATTATTATTTTCAGCTTTCTCAAACACGATATAGAAGAGATTCAAGTCCACAATATTTTTCAAGCAAAGAAATCCAAGAAAAGAAAAGTGGATTTCAGGTAAATGATCACAGCTCACCTTGAGAACTGCAGCATTTACTGCACCTGATTACACAAAGGCAAATTAGCAGGACAAGATCTTGATTGTTTTTCTCCTGTTCCCATATATTATTGCTTCCTGTGTTGTATCTTATGCATACAAACACCCACTTGTATATGCAGTGCTTTGCCCCAATTGTCTCACATTTCAGAGAGTAACTTGAATTTTAGATGGCAATTGTGGCAGCTTATGAAATCAAACAGAAGAATTAATAATGCATTGCTTTCCATGACAACAGCAGAGCCCTTTACAGTTTTAGTTGTCATTACGTGAGTCACACAGTTCTCACCATTCCATATAGCAGCAGATGGGAAGGAAAAAAAATGGAATGTACTGAGGGCTCCTGAAATCTGTCTTCATTTTTTAGATTTCAGTTACTGTATAAAGTACTTAACAGACCCAACAGACTTCCAAACCTGTGTAATGTCCTTTTATCTTCAATGGGGTTTCAGCCAGGCAAGAACTTGTTTGATAGAACAGGAGCCTCTCAAGTGCAAGAATGAAAGAAATGAGGGTAATATTAGGCCTGACAACATGTAGATGATGCCAGCAACACAAGTATGCACAGATATACTTGTATTCACATTCTAGTCCAGAACTGTGTAGGACAATTTTTGAGTTTTCACCGATGGAGACATAAACGAAGACCTAAGCTTAGATCTGCTTTCTTCAATGACATGTCGAGTTGGAAAAATTCAGAGAAAGCCCATTGAAAGTTGCTGTGGTCACACTGCTTTAACCAAGTACACAATAAGGCTTGTTTTTTGAGAAGAGCTTCACTTCATACTTTGGAATTCAACAAAGCCCAGAAACCACCTCTTATCAAATACACAGATAAACAGGTGCTCAGATATGTATTTTTTTAAATATAAAGCTGCTCATCTAGTTGTCAACTGCCCCATAATGGTAAGAAATGACAGACATTGATGATTCTGAGAAAACCAGCATACACTATAAAATAGCATACACCTCTAACATCAGAGGAGAACATACCTTTCTAACACAAACCTAGGCCTAAAAATTAATCGATCGAAGCTCTAGCACTCAGTTCTATGACTGACAAATGTCATTTAGTTCTGAATTTAGATTCCTTTAAGACTAGATCTGACATGTCAGACAAACTACTCTGCAGTACAGTGGGTAGTCTGCAAAATTTTTTGTACAAAGAGGTCCAGCTTTTCCTGAGACTTGTTCTCACTCTTCTGAAAGGCCTATAGATCTTGTCAAGCTAAATTTACTGCTGAGTAAATGAAGGCATATTTTAAAATACAAAGTATGTAAACTATGGTTATAAAACCTATGTATTCCAGGTATAGGGTAAGACACATGTGCCTATATAAAGCTTTAGAAGAAGGCATCCTGGTTATGTTTTTCCTAATTTAACAACATATAGCTGAAGCTAGTCTGTCATGTCCCCTCTGCCTCATCATACTCAGTATCTTTCTATACACTACACCAGATAAAAATTAAAAAAGAAACTACAATTCTCTTTTACAACAATTTACATTTATGAAGACAGACTAAACTACTAAGGATATTCATTAAAAAAGTCAGATTTTACTTCCAAATCTGCCCTATTTTTTCACCCTTTTCAAGTGTGAGATTCATCTTTTCACAGCAGCAATTTGCCATAATAGTAAAATATCCACCCCATAAGGATTTTTTTTCAGATTCTGCCTAGCACCCAGCTTTATAAACTTCAGTCTTAAGTTTACACTCTCACCTGCCTCACTGTAAATGTCAAATAACATTGTTTTACATATTTCAGGATGAAGAATTTACGCTGATGAATGTTGCTCTTGCAGTTGGGCACTTCTATCACTGTTCCACATTACAAGTAAGATAATAAATTACCACTACAGGAAGGAAAATACAGAGCTGAAAATAAGGTTTCCTTTATTCACCCAAGGACTCAAGCAAGTTAGAAAAGTTTCTTCTGCATCTAGTGCATTTGTGCTTCTTGCAATGTCACCATGCAGTATTTTTCATCTAAAAGACAGTGATGCAGCAAAGGGCAGTCCAGCAGTATTGAAAGTCCATTCAAGGGCTGAAAACAGGACTGAAAACACAAAAGACCCACAATTAGAGTCAACCTGTGTGATAATGGAACACAACAGGTTCTGTGTTTAAAGTGTAAGATGCATTTTGAGGAGCGTAACAGCTCTCCAAACCAGGAGGTGACAAAAGCATAAGGAGAACAGGCAATCACGAGCAGTCACTTCTTGTGATGAGAGCCACTGGACACATCTGCTCGTCCAAACCTTCTGCTAAGTGTGCCTCACAACTCAAATAACACACATGGGCTCTACAAAGCTTTCCAGAAGCTCTTCTTGTGCTTGGTGTGACACCCTAATGTCGCTATTGAACAGGACAGTATGGCATCATGCAAAGCGTGGCTGCTGCTGCCACCCTTTCAAGGTGGCATCTTCTCTAAAACCATCATCTTCTCTAACAGCACTCGCTGGAGCACTGCAGGGAAGGCAGCTGCGAGGAAAGGAGGAGTGCACCTCTGCCCACTTGCACTGGTAAGACTCACACAAGTTGCAAGAGGCGCTACAGAAACACGGCAATAATTTCCAAGGCAGCTGTGCTGCCTTTCTGGCCTTGCATCCTTTAAAAACAAATAAAAAGGGAAAAGAAAAACAACAAAAGCACTAATGACAGTTTTTCATCAGATTCAAAGCCGTGTTTTTCCAAACACGAGGCGGAATCCGCGCCGAGCCCCTTCCCGCGCACCCCCTCACCCAGCCCCTCCCCTCAGGAGCTCTCAAGTGCCCTCTCCCTGTCCCACCGCGCCCATTTTGGCCGCGAAGCCGCCGCCAGGACGGCGGACACGGCTCCTGGGGCAGCCCACACGGAGCGGGCACCACCGAGCGGGACCGAGGGGCGACCTGCGGCTGCCGGGCCCGGGCAGGGGCCCGAGGCAGCGCCCCGGCCCGCGGCCTCCCCGCCTCGCGGCCGAGCCCGCGCGGGCCCGCGCCGCGCCCGCCCGGCACTCACCTTCCCGTCGGCGCCGAAAGGGAAGGGCTCCTCCTGCGGGGCAAGGGACGCCCTGTCCCGCGGCGCCTCCGCGCCGCTGGCACCGCTGGCGCCGTGCGCCGGGTAGTCCGGGAAGGGGTTGGCAAAGGCGCGCTCCTCCATCTCCGCCTCGGCGCCCAGCTGCAGCCTCAGCCTCTTGGACATGCTCTCTCCCATGGCAGCCGCCCCCCGGCCCGCCTCCGCGCACGGCGAGCCGCTGGGGACACACTCCGCCCCGCGGCGCCGCCGATTACGGCAACGCGAGCGCCGCCGCCGCCGCGGGCTGCCCGCGGGCCAGGGCCGCCGAGCGGCACAT